>CATIWQ010003999.1:0-33584 GCA_949673415.1 Euphorbia schlechtendalii
TAACTAATGGTTCTAAAAACTTGTTCATGAGACTTGGCTACACTCGTTTCGTAAGGCTTATCCTCAAATAATGGTGCCAAAAACTTGTTCACAAAAAATGTAGGTGTTGTCAATACCTCTTATCAAATAGAAAAATGATGGTAACTACAAGTATACAATTACGATGTAGTTTTAAAAGATATCGAACCCATAGGGAAGGAACCAGGTCTAAGGAATAACAAGGAAAGACAAAGTAAAAGAAAATAAAAATGGATTTGAGATTTTTGGATAGGAAGATTAGAATGAAAAGTTGAGTAAATATAGATGTGGAAGATTAGAGAATCTAAATATATAGAATCTTCACTACAAACAAGTATAGCAGAGAAAACATGCAAGTTCAACAAAGATGTTACAACTCACTAAACTAATCTAACAGACTTGGTTTAAAACATTCAGATGTTCAATGATTCACTGCAGAGCAACACATGAAATAACTTTTCTAAACCTAGCACAAACGAAATAAGACAATTATGAAAACCTGGACATCATCAATACTATGCTTAGTACGGGTCGCTCTCACATAGCCACATTTAGCAAGTTACAATTATAAAAATGTTGGCTCACTAAACAACGTAATATCACTGCTCCAGTATTATACATGATATTGTTAACCCCGAAACTACTCTGAAAACTAACTCCAAATCATATAACTTGATTAACATAAAAGACTTAGGATGAAATACGCATTATGATACATAGATATATCATAAACTTTGAAATAGAAAGTATTAAGTATAAAACAAAGCAAAGTTGTAAGGTATGCAAGTGAAAGCTAAAGTTGATCAAACCATATCCACTCTTTAATGGGAGTCGTCAATTCCCAGAATTCCTACGTCTGCTTTGAATTCGGTCTCGGCCCGTACAGAACCTCCGCTAGGATGCTATTCTTTGCTAATATCGAACAAACGAATATTGAAGAATGAAAACTTTAATTGATAAGTGATTTGCAAGTACACTTATTCAACAATCGCTCGAGAATATAGAGAAATCTAGTGATCAAAACAAGGATTCGAATCACTTAAACATTTTCTCGCTAACACTTAAGAATGTAGCGAATCTATCCACACACACACACACACACACACACACACACACTATATGTGACTCTTTATTTGCACTCTAATGCTGTACACATCCAATGTTACGAAATTGTGATGGAATGGAGCCCTATTTATAAAGTTTGAAGGGTTGCGTCTATCCAAATGAAGGGTTGTGTCCATTGGTGAAAGATTGCATCTCTTCATTGTGATTGGTTGAGAAGCTTTGATATAATCCACAATGGATAAGCACTTTTTCATGATTGGTTGACTCTTGATAGGCGTCTGTTCATTGGTAGTTGATGGCAGTTGATGGCGGTTGATCATGCTTACTTGGCGATTGTTAGTTAAAAAGATAATACCAGAAAACCATCCAAGTCGCGACCGCGATACACAAGTCATGATCGTGAATCTTTGATTGGCAGACTTCTATTTTTGAAGTAAACAATTCACGACCTTGAATTGAGTTTTACCCAGAAATCTTCTTGTAATTTCACCGATCTTCGAAAGCTTTGATCCTAAGCCAAATCTTGAAGTTCCATGCATCCTTTTGCACCTTTTTCAATCTTTTTTCATAGAATTCCACTTTAGATCATTTTACTCCCAAGATTTATCTAGTATCTGCATTTGCATAAAAAACAACTACATACCACATGAAATCTTTTATATGACGTATAAAAATGACTAAAACTATCATGTTTATGTGTACAATTAATGTGATAATAAGTGTAATTACACACTTATCAGTCAGACTGGTAAACACATCGATAACTCCATCGTACAGGCTGATCACTACATTATGGAGGGAATGTCATTGAACACAAAAATGGTTCACCCTTAATTAATCAAGCTATCAGATTTGATCTCTAACATATCACCTATCGTTGGAGAACAATTGAACTCAAAAGGAAACGTTGATGATCAAGACTCATCATAACATATACTTCAAGCTTGCAAAGCAGCATGAGCACCAATCATTTAGAAATGTTGAACAAATGAAGTGGTGGATATGGACGATGACCAATTTATCAGTCAAGACTGGCATAATTGCTATCATGAATAGGTAAAAGAAATAAATCAGTAAAAAGTAGTACTAAAAAAAAAATTTCCTGTCGATTAACACTCAGTTAGTTGAGCAGAAATTATGGCCCCTTTTCAAAGAACAAAAAGAATAGTCCACTAAGTTGAAAACCCAAAAAGGGTGGCTCAGGCAAAACTTAGGACATCGAGAGAACCGCATTGGTTAGAAAATCTGAGAAGGCTAATCAATGGCAGGAGTCAAATCATTTGAAACATTTATACCCATGTTAAGTTCATCAATGAATTATCATTTTTGGTGAATCTTTATGCATATGTTTAGTGTGATTACTTGCATGCCAATGGTAGAATATCGCAAGTAAACATCCAAAAATAAAAATAATAATAAATAAAAAAAATAAAAAATGAGTCTAGTGGATTGAAAACCTGAAAGGGCGGTCAAGGCAAAAATTAAAACAAGGTTCGATAGATTGAAAACACGTAAGGGGGTCTATGCAAAAATTAAGACCAAAGAAATATCAAATTCATCATTTCCTCCTCGGAATGGTACATAACATCATATACCTCCAACACTTTAGGCAAATAGCTTCCAAGCGATCATCGCCAACACAATGCGGGGTCAACGACTCATCTAGATCTTCCTTAGACCAGATTAAAAAATTGAATTCAAATCTGAATTAATGAACCTATGGTCGTCGCTATGAGGAAGTCATCCATAGAATCCCTAATAAAACAAATCCTAGGGGCAACCATGCACATGCACAATAGAAAGCTCTTCAATGAATGAAGCCCAAAATGCCTGTGATAGACGGATGAATGGATAGATGTATGAACAGACTAGAGAAGATGTAAAATATAGAGATATTCTTACGAACAAGTTTAACAGAGAAAAACATGCAAAATCATCAAGAATATTCGTACACTAGATAACTTCAACAATTAAGGTTCTAGACGCCCTAATATTCAATAATTCATCGCAGAGCAACACATAAGATGACTTTTCTAAATCTAGGGTAAACGAATTATGACACTTATAAAAACCTGGATAACTATATTACTATGCTTAGTACGGGTCACTCTCACATAGCCATATTTAGCAAGTTACCACTCCAAAAATGTTGGCTCACTAAGCAGTGTTATAATCACAGATCCAGTGATTATATATAATCTTGTTAACCCCGAAATCACTCTTAAAGTTAACTCGAAAGCATATAACTTGATTAATATAAATGATGCAAAATGAATTACTCTTTATAACACATAGACATATCACAAACTTTGAAATAGAAAGCATAAGCAGAAAACAAAATAAAGCTGTAAGGTATGCAAGTGAAAGCTAAAGTTGATCAAACAGTATCCACTCTTTAATGGGAGTCGTCAATTCCTGCAATTCCTACGTCTACTTCGAATCTGGTCTCAACTCGTATAGAATCTCCTCTAGGATGCTATACTTTGTGAATCTTGAATAAAAGAATATTGAAGAATGAAAAATTTTATTTATAAGTGCTTTGCAATTACACTCATATAACAAACACTTGAATTTGTGTAGAAAAATAGTGATCGAAATAAGAATCGAATCACTTATACATTTTTCTCGCTAAGACTTTGAACTTAGCAAAATCTAGATATTACACTCTCTATCTATACATGCACACTATCATTCAATGCCTTCTAATCATGCCATAACCATGCACCATGAAATTGTTGAGTTTTGAACCCTATTTATAGAGTGTGAAGGGTTGTGTCTATCTAAATGAAGAGTCATGTCCATTGGTGAAGAGTTACATCATTTCAATATGATTTGATGCAAAGATTTATCCTCATCCATAATAGAAAAGCACCTTTTCATGATTGGTTGACTTCTAAAAGGTGTCTTTTCGGTTAGAAGTTGATGGCGGTTGATCGTTCTTATCCGGCGGTTGAAAGAAGAGAAGAGTTGACCAAAAACCATCAAGGTCGTGACTGCAAATGTATGTCACGACCATTAATACTTGGTTGGCAACTTTCAGTTGTGAAGGTTAACAAGTCACGACCGTGATATATGTGTCACGATCATGATATGCCTTTTTCAGATGATTCCTCTTTGCGATTTCTACCAATCTTTGACATCTTCATTCCTTTTCCATTAAGTTCCACACATATTTTTGCACCTTTTTCACTCTTTTTCCATAGAATTCCACTTTTGTTTATTTTACTTCCAAGATTTACCTAGTTTCTACATTTGCATAAAAAACAACTACATACCACGTGAAATCTTTTATATGAAGTATAAAATGAAACAAAACCATATCATTTTATATTTGAAAATATCATGATAATAAGTGTAATTATACACTTATCACACCTCCACACTTAACTTTTTCCTTGTCCTCAAGGTAAAAACAACATAAGTGTATAAATTAGTATTCAAGTTCGTACCTCATTTGGCAAAAGACTATTGTAGTGAGTATCACATTCCCACGTTGCATAAGATTCAAGTAAAGGTTTGAAATTTCTCACAAATTAGTAATGTGAAATTTATATAGTCTAGTTGTATACCTTTGCTCTTAATAGGGGTCAACCGAATCACGTCTTCAAATAAGTGTTATATGCTTACTCAAATATTACCTTCTCTCTAGTATAGTATAAAGTATAAAGGACAAAAGGAGAACACTTTGGAAATTTTGATCTCAAGGCATTTTTAGGTAACCTAGGATGCTAAAAACACTCTTAGTGGTTGCATTTTATGCTCCATACCACTCTCCCCTTTTTTTAGTGTTTGCATTTTATGCTCCATACCACTTTCTCTCATTTTTTCTTTCAAACATATGTTTTTTGAAGTACTTTGTAATTTGCACCCATTTTTGGTGCTATGCTACTTTTTCTTTTTTCACTCATTGAATGGTTGTAGTTTCTATTCCATACCATTCCTCACCTTTTGCATACCTCATTGGTTATCCTCTCTTTCTTTTGATTTTTCTCTTAATATCCTCATCCTTTATTGATTACTTTCAAAGTATTATGGCTATAGTTTCCCAATACTTTAAACACACTCAATACTTATAGGACTTATTCGAGAATAACATATAAAACTCATAGTAAGAACACTACTAGATATTACTCCACTTAAACTTATCGGTAGCATTAAATTAAAACTATATAACTTATACTAATTCATGTTGCATTGAAATATATATCAAAACTTACTTGGAATGTTGCTTTTGAATGTTACTCACAACTCATCCTTGCCAAATGCGAAATGTTGTGCTAAAACGCTCGCACTCTCAACGTGTGGTCATACTCGAAACAATTTGTTTGAAATATGCACTAACATCAAACTTGAAATACCTAACACTCACAATAACCTTAGAATATATGTTAATATAGTATAGGTATGGATAATGTATAAATAACACAAAGATTAAGAAAAATTTTCAAATTCTTTGATTTTTTCATTTTATTTAATTTTTTTGGATTTTCAGGATTATTTTACAAAAGCCCCCCACACTAAAGAACACAATGTCCTCATTGTGAGAGACTTTATTAAAATTGAAAATCTAAACTTAATCACACACAACTAAAAAGAAAATAAAATAAAAGAAAAAAAATTTGAACCCATTTTATTCATCTGAACTTGAATATGGAGGAATCAGTGAGATTTCCAAATTCTGCATTTTGAAGTATGTGTTCAACTTGCGGTTCAATTAAATGTTGGATTTTGTTAGTTGACAAACATCTTGCTATATGGAGGCAATGTCTAGGCATGCTTGGTCGACATCTTTCACGAACTTTCCTCACCATGTATCATGTGTACTTCCAGAGGCTTGTCTTGAACCATTACTTCCGAATTGAACTTCTTCAACATCTTCATCTTGTTGGTTTTCTCGAGAAGTATATCCATCTGTCAGTCTAAGCATCCTTACCCTTACTCCATATGGTAAAAACATAAATTTTCCTTCTTCTTCTTTGACTAATCCCGCTCTCTTCATACATACTCCTCCCATAAAGTTTAATTTCTCTCTTGGACTATATTGATATCGTAGTTGGTTCTTCGCACCCAAAATAATTCCGCAAATCGTATTTGTACCTCCAACTCTAGCCTTTTTGTGTGTAGTCAGACTAATGATGGACTCCAAATTATACATTAGAAACTTTGGCCATAATTGCGAAACTACGCACTCCAATATTACCAAGTCTTTCATTGACACTTTAGTAGTTTCGTGTCGGAAGAAAAGACTTTGAGAAATAAACTTGTGAAGGTATAGAAGACTGTTGCTCTGAATATTCTTGTTGGACGAGTTTTTGACATCGTATCGATCCAATATTGTTAACTCAGTCCAAATATCCGTTAAATCATAATCTTCATCCTTTTCAATCTCCTCATATGTTCCTCCAAAACTGAACCATTTGATTAAATCCATCAAAGTGAACTTATATTCTTCTCCTCCATTGCTGAATTTCCTTTTCATAAAGTTCCCATCTTCCGCAACAAGAATTCGAGGACCCATTCCCCGTCAAAGGAAAATGCATATTCACCAACTTCTCCAATCCAAATAGCAAAAAATATTCCTCTACTTCCACATGAATCCCAGCATCAATAGCAAAAGTAGGATCGTAGAAAAGCGTATTGTGAAAATCAAAGTTCTTGATTCTCAAGTATCTTTCAACTTCTTCTTCACTATAGATTTGAAAAGGGCATCCATACTTATTTTGTTGGTTGACCAACTTGTTCTTCCCTTTAGTTGCTACAGACTTCTCAGGAGCCATTGAATTCAAGAAAGAAAGAATTGTGTTTAATTTGGAAAATAGAGTAAACTTACTTTTGCAAAGGATTGAGTTTGTGAAAAAGAGTTATTGTGAAAACAAAGTAGGAAAAATGGAAATTTATATAGAAATTAGGGTATTAATTACTTTTCCAACGGATATATATCAAATATAACCGTTAAAATATAGCTGTTACAGCAATAACTGTTGTACAAGTCGCCCGGGCCGCGATCGTGAAGGTTAGTCATGATCGTGACTCTCTTTTATACAAAAACAAAGAGTTCAGACCATACTGATCACGAGCGTGATACAGGTCGCGGTCACGATATGCCAAAATCCAAAAATTTTGTTCTTTTCTTTTATTTGAAAAACTACACTAATAAAAAACAAATAAAATTATACTACTATATGATACTATATATATATATATATATATATATATATATATATATATATATTTTAGGAAAATATAAGAGATTTAAGTATCGATGGAGGTTTTCAACCCCTCGACTTCATATTCATGGATGAAATCTAACTTAACAACTTCTTGGATGCAAGCATCAATCAACTCAAGTTTCATGCATATATCTTCATCCATTGGATATTTATTAGCTTTATCCATGTTAAATTCAACAGTATCATCTCATATCCTTAACTTAATTTTACCTACAAAACATCTATCAATGCTTTGCTAGTATGTATAAAAGGTCTTCCTAAGATTATAGGACACTTTTCATCATATGCACAACTAAGTCTGTTGGAAAACAAACTTATCCACTTTAACTAGCACATCTTCTATTATGCTATAAGGATGTTTAATAGACTGGTCGGCCAATTGCAAGACCATATTTGTCCTTTTAACTTCATCATCAAGCTTCAACTCTTTGAAGATTGATGAAGGCATAAGGTTTATACTAGCCCCAAGATCACATAAACATTTTGGAAAAGAAATGTTTCCAAGTTTACACGGAATTGTGAAACTTCCTAGATCTTTAAGTTTAGTGGGCATTGTACAGTTATTATTTTGCTACAATCTTTAGTTAAAGATAATTTTGAGTGATAAAAGTTCTTTAATAAACTTACTGCAGTTAGGAATTTGAGTGATGGCTTCAATGAATGAGAGATTGATTTCCAAACCTTTAAGTTTATTGATGAATTCGATGAATTACTTATCCTCATTTTTCTTCTTCATTCTATGTGGAAATGGTGGTTGAGGGAGATTAACCTTTCTGGATTTAGGTTGTTCATCCTCTCCTGCTTTATCATTTGATTTACTAGGATATTCATCCGATACTTCAACAACATTATTAGCAAGCATACCCGAGGGCTATAGCATGAACATTTTCCTTAGGATTTCTTTCTGTGTTACTAGGTAAATGACCTTTTCCACTAGATGGAATAGCACTCGCTAATTGACCAACTTGTATCTCCAAATTATGAATGGAAGATGATTGATTTTTAAACATCTGATCTATCTTATATTCTAACTTTTTGTAACAGTCCTCAGTCTCTGATTGCTTATTACAAACTCCTTCCGGAAACTTGTCTATCTTACTTGTCAACTATCCTATTATATCAGTACTCTGATAATTCTTTTGTTGATTATCACCATACTTCCAATTAGAACTCCTATAATTATTTCTATTATTTCCATAAGAATTCCCTTGACTTTGAACATAACTTAATTGTTCCCCTACACATGGGTTAAAGTTACACTCAAAAGCAGTGTGTCCAATTTGACCACAATTTTCACATGTCAAAGGGTTACTCTTATTTATATGCATATTAACTATCTTGTTAGATAAAGCAGATATTTGTGCTTGCATAATAGAAATAGAGTCTAATTCATTGACCTTTTTAAATCCACTAAAAGATGTAGATGCGGCATGCGAATGAGTAGGATTAGTGGTACTTACTTGTGCTCTCTCCACTAGCCACATACTATTGTGATTTGCCATATCTTCCAAAAGACTAAGAGCTTCTTGACTAGTCTTCTTCATAAGAGATCCAACAGCCATAACATCAATCACTCCTCTTGTTGCATGATTTATTCCATTGTAGAAAGTTTGCAGAATTACATTATGAGGTAAACCATGATGAGGATAAACTCACTGAAGTTCCTTTTAACATTCCCAGGATTAGTATAAGGATTCACTATCTTTCTGAGTAAACGAAGAGATTTCTTTAATGAGTTTTGCGGTTTTGGCTAAAGGGAAATATTTAGTCAGATTGGCTTGGCTAATTGGTTCCAAGTAGTGATTGAATTTGGGGGTAATTGATAAGTGTATGATTACACTTATTATCAATATAATTTTGCACACTAAAAACTATAGTTTAAGTCATTTTTATACTTCATATAAAAGATTTCATGTGGTATGTAGTTGTTTTTGGTGCAAATGCAGATACTAGGTAAATCTTGGGAGTAAAATGATCTAAAGTGGAATTCTATGTAAAAAGAGTGAAAAAGGTACGAAAAGATGCGTGGAACTTAAAGATTTGGCTTAGGTCAAAGCTGTCAAAGATCGGTGAAGTTATAAGAAGAATTCTGAAGAAAACACAATTCACGATCGCGACAACCATTCATGGTCACGACTTAGTATTCTTCATAATAAAAGTTGCCAACCAAAAGTTCATAGTTACGACATGAACCTCGAGCTCGCGACTTGGACGGTTTTTGGTCAACTCTTATCTTCTTTCAACCACTAGATAAGAATGATCAACTGCCACTAACTATCCAATGAAAAGACGCTTATCAGAAGTCAACCAATCATGAAAAGGTGTCTATCCATTGTGGATAAGATTAAATCTTCTCAACCAATCACAATGAAGTGATGCAATCTTTCACCAATGAATACAACTCTTCGTATTGATAGATGCAACCCTTCGAACTCTATAAATAGGGCTCCAAACCTTACGATTTTGGGTAGCATTAGAGTGCAATTATAGGGTTACATATAGTGTGTATAGATAGAGAATAAAATGTCTAGTTTTCGCTACGTTCATAAGTGTTAGCGAGAAAATATTTAAGTGATTCGAATCCCTATTTCGATCACTAGATTTCTCTACATATTCGAGCGATTGTTGTATAAGTGTACTTGTAAATCACTTATCAATAAAATTTGTCATTCTTCAACATTCGTTTATTCAATATTCACAAGGAATAGCATCCTAGTGGAGTATCTATATGGGCCGAGACCGAATTCAAAGCAAATGCAGGAATTGCGGGAATTGACGACTCCCATTAAAGAGTGGATATGGTTTGATCAACTTTAGCTTTCACTTGCATACCTTACAAGTTTGCTTTGCTTTCTACTTATACTTTCTATTTCGAATTTTATGATATGTCTATGTGTCAGAATGCGTATTTCGTGTTGAGCCTTTAATATTAATCAAGTTATATGCTTTTGAGTTAACTTTAAGAGTAGTTTTGGGGTTAACGAGATTGTGTATAATCACTGGATCTGTGATTATAACGCTGTTTAGTGAGCTAACATTTTTTGAATGGTAACTTGCTAAATGTGGCTCTGTGAGAGCGACCCGTATTAAGCCTAGTAATATTGTTATCTAGGATTATATAATCATCTTTATTCATTTGTACTAGATTTAGAAAAGTCATTTAATGTGTTGCTTTGCGGTGAATCATTGAACATCTGAGTATTTAGAACCGATTATGTTAAATTAGTCTAGTGAGCGTAATAACTTTGTTGAACTTGCATGTTTTCTTTGTTATACTTATTTCGTAGGAAAAATCTATATATTTAGAATCTCTAGTCTTCCATACATATATCTATCCATTCTTCATTCTAATCCTCCCAACTAAAATCCAAAAATATCTTATTTTCCTTATTATATTTTTCTTATTGATCTTTAAAGCTAGTCCTTCCTGTGGGATCGATATCTTTTAAAACTACATCGTTACTGTATACTTTCAGTGGTCACCATTTTTTTAGTTAGATAAGCGGTATTGACAACACCTGTTCGAATATGAACATATATATTATCGGTAGGAAAGTGGCAGACAAGGTTTTTAGCTTGATTATTAAACATAAAATCCTAGGAGTCATTAGAGTCGAAACCTTATGATCAAGTTTTTGGCACCGTTGCCGAGGAAGGAAAGTACATTCTAGAGATTAATTACAGGAGATACGGTATTTATACTAATTATATTTATTTATTTCATTTCCTGTATCATACAATTTTCTAATCTTATTCTAGATATGAAAAGATTATGAAATAATCATCTTGGAGGTGATACGTCATAATATTTCATCTTAATTCTTGACAAATAGAAGATTTTCTTCTATTTTCCCTATTCACATTCGCGATTACCATTCACGCTCGTGAATTCCTATTAAAACTTTCTGTTTCTTGTTTTGAGTATATTCACATTCACGACCTAGGATCATGATCGTGACGTCAGCGAAAATTGCAGCAGTTTGACTAGTTTTTTTATGGGTTCTCTCAAATTCTTTATATAGAATGCGAATTCTCATAATCCTTCACTTCTAAAATCAGAAATTCCTTTTTCTTCAGAAAAAATCTTTGTTCCAAACCTTGAGAATTAATCAATCCTTTTCTTCAAAATGGTACACTCTAACCAATCTATTCTCATTCCTCCTTCGGATCTGCAAGAGTGGCATGAAGCACCTTTTCCTATTCACTCTCGAGAGGAAGGTGATCATTTCAAAACCATCAGAGATGCAGAATTCACAAGTTCTTATGTTATCCATAAGAATAGTTTCATTCATCTAGGAATCTATGAGAGGGTAATGTATTATCTTAGGATTTTAAACTCCATTCTCTATTCCTCCATGAATATTGGGAATAGTGAAGATAACTGTAAGGAGATGTTGATATCATTAGTTTGGGAAAATGCTAAGATGGATTGTCTAGAATTTCATCATCAAGGGAAGAAGTATAAATTATCGAGGATGAAATTGGAGCAGAATTTGGGATTCCCTAAAGATTGTTTCTACAAAATGCTTCCTAGTTGGGATCCACTACTAACTTGGAATCGCTTTACTGGAAAAGATGAATACAAACAAGAATCTACCTATAGTCGATGGATCCGAGACCCCTGTTTGCTCGCTCTACACTTCTTTTTAAGTAGTGTGGTTTTCGGTAGATCTAGTTCTGACACAATCATTCCTGAAGAATTGTTTATCTTGGAATCAGTTTGGAATGGCTTACCTGTGGACCTAACAGGAATTATGATGGGGACTCTTATGTCTGTAATCAACATATCTAAGGCTCACCTATAAAATAGTTACATTTTCTTAGGTACCTATTCTTTTGAGCTGGGTCCTCCCTTGTTAGCACTACTTAAATTACTCCAATCGTACACTTCATAATAACCATTTTCATGCCTACACATTACTGTGGCTGGAGGAGGATCCTACTTCTTCTTTAAAGCTGTTACCTTAGCAATCAACTCATCTAATTGCTAAGTGAGCTTGTTGTTTGAAAAGTTTTGATAGTCAGCTTTTTCTTGAAGAAAGAGGATATCAAGAGATAAGGAAGCGACAATGTCTTCCAAATCTTCACATTTCCTCACTAGCTCTTTGATGTTTTTCATCGACTTGTTAGACATTTTCATAACATTAAAAAGTTCCTGGGAGAATTCTTCCATACAAAAGGGAATTTCAGAATGTACCTCAACTTGAGGAGTTTTTCCCTTATTGCGCTCAGCTTTAAAGTCAACAGCAGATTGATCTCTACCGGAGGTAGATGCTGAGCCTTCACCCCTTTGATTTTCAACAGCCATGAGATAGAGGTTGGCTAAATCAGTTGCTTCCTCATTAGATAATGAGGATTCTTCTAAGTCGCTCCATGTGGTAGTAAGTGCCTCATTCTTCTTATTAAACCTCTTCTTGAACATGCCTTTTTTTGCCTTAGGATAGCTGGATTGTATATGGCCTTTTTCTCCATAGCCAAAGCACTTGATGTCTTTGTTGTTATCCTTTTTGGTTCCTTCCTCAGCTCCACGCTGGTGCTGAGTTGACTTGGTTTTAGCGGGAAACTTCTTCTTGTTGAACTTCCCATCCTTCTTCATGAAGCTTTTGAAACACCTGGTCACAAGGGCCATTTGCTCATCAGAGTCGCAGCTATTAGACTCATTAGAGGAATCAACTTTCAAGATAATGGCTTTCCCTCTCTTTCCTTGCCTCGACTCCTTTTGGAGTCATCAGAATACCTTTTCAGAGACATCTCATGTGTTAGCAAGGTACCTATCAGCTCATTGTAGCTGTAGGTCTTTATATCATGAGCCTCCTCAATAGAGCTCTTCTTTGAGTCCCACTTTAAGGTAAGAGTGCATAGCATCTTCTTGACGAGCTCCTCTTTGGTGAACTCCTTTCCCAATCTCTTTAGTTCATTAATGATGTTAATGAACCTGGTATTCATGCTTTGAATACCCTCGTTAGCACCCATTGAGAACATCTCATACTCCCTTAGCATAAGATTGATCTTCGACTCCTTGACCTTATCAGTCCCCATGTAGGTAATCTTCAGTTTCTTCAAGATTTTCTATGTTGTCTCAACTCCGAAGACCCTGTTGAACTCAGTAAGATCTAGCACATAATGTAAGTAGTTAATTGCTGTGGCATTCTCCTTGAGAGGCCTCAGGTCAGCGTTATGGTAGTCCTTTGGATCTACTAGAACACACACTACGATCCTCACAACAGTGGGAACTCTAGGTTCAAGCTCGATCACGAGCCAAGCTTGTATACTTTGTGATTGAATGGAATTTTTCATATGATTTTCCAGAATGTGTAGTGATTACCATAAAAAGAGGTGGCCTGGTAACAGACATTCCCTCTTTTAAGAGAACTGCCTGACCAGAGCTAGAACTTTAGTTGTTGTAAGCCATTTATGGATCTTGACTCAAAGACAGTTAGTCGATAAGCTGAGCAACTACTCTGATACCAGTTGTTGGTTCTTAGACAGCTTGTAACAACCGCAGAGGGTGGGGTGAATGCGAATCTTGGTTTCTTTTAATGATTATGAAAAATTAATTAACCAATTTAAGTTTTTGGATACATGCTAAGTTGGTTTAAAAACTTATAAACTACTTAGCTTCGCTGGCACAGTTTATCTTCAATAACTTGTTGAGTACTCTACTCAGCTCAGATCAGTTTTTTAAGCAAAAACACTTCATGATAGAAAGAATGATGAATGAGCTGGACGTAATAAAACCTAAAGCTTAAGTTTACAACTTCAACACTTGATTTTATCCTTGTTCAGCCCCGAGCCTACCTCGAGTCCTCGAATTCCTTCTCTGAGCTTTAATCCATTAGTGTTCGTTCCTTACTTAGGCGAAGTAGCCTTTACAGCGAGTAGACACAATTTTTATAGAAAGTACCTTTCTTTCTAACTACCACTCAACTTAGTTTGGGTACCCTTCCCAAATTGACATTCAGATTTGAAATGAAAGTGCGAACTGAATTCAACTTATAAAATGTTGAATCCTTACAATGTTAAATCTAAGTAATTGATTCTCTCTATTACAACCAGCTTTAAAATGGTTGTTTGCTGATTTCTTAAAAAAATTTGAGGTGATTCACCAAGTTTGAACATCTGCTTCTGACTTCTATTTATAATTGAAGCTTTGTGAAGTAGCTGTTGCAAACTTTTCATCCTTGCAGTTCTTTAATTTCTCTTCTCTTCATATCTTTCGAATCTTCCTGTTAGAGATAGATTCCTGGATATTTAGAGTTAGAAATTTGAACATTGTGGTATGATAAACTCCCGTTGAGAAATTCTCATTTGTCTTCAAGCAAAACAGATTAAGAGAGAGGTGCACGAAGTGCAACATGGATTCTTGTGATAGGTTGATGTTACTGACGCTTGCAGAGACACGCAGCGACACTGAGAAAATGACGCATGTCAAAGGATTCTTTATATCATGGACTTTAGTGTGAAATCTCCAACAATCCATACTAACACCTTTTTGAATTGTGAGGACCACTAGAATTCTTCATTAATTTCAATGCTTTTTAACCTGAAAAGCATCGAAGGAATATTTCATTTCTCACAGAAGATGTTAGCAGCACAGGTGTCATTTAATTCTCTAAGTGTCAATGAATTTAGCTTTAAAAGCTAACTCAACACAGCTGAGTTGATATTCTTCTAAACTATGTATTACTCAGCATAGACTTAGCTTTTCCTACTTTAAGCCGTAACTTAATTAATTACACAGCAAATGAGTTGTTTTCTCTTAAACAAATTCAAGTCACTCAATTAATTTCACTATCCTAGTCAGTTTGCTATTTCTAAAACTTTTAAGTACTATGAAGTACTATTAACTTGGGTTCTACAAAGAACACACAAGCTTGCTTACTGAAACTATCTACTTCGAGGAGTTTGAAAAGATTCAGGGAAGTTTGTTTGCTATTCGAAATCACTTGGGATAAGAGAGCGCTAAGAGTTTGGTAGATAAGATGGCTTTGTTCCTCATTGAATTATCAGAGTCTGTAGCCCGGCTTGGGATAGCAATCTCATGTATCCCCATGTCTACTGTACTAGCTAAAGTTGTTGCTGGAAAGATAAAGGGTAGCTTGGATGCTACTGTTGAGCAGCCGAGTTCCTTGAGTTCCAACATGGAAACTCAAGTGACACGGCTCCATAAGCTCAGTGAGGAACAAGCTAAAATCAAGAGGAGCACTGACAAAAAATTAGAAAATGTACTCAAAGAAATCAAAACTACCAAGGACTTAGGGCACATCATGGTAAAGGTTTTGGAGACGATGTCCAAGTTCTTGATGAATCACGATAACAAACAAGATCAGATGGTGAAGCTGTTGACGGAAAAATCTTCAAAGGTGGATATGAAGCCTGTGATAAATATTGACTCTCTCCATTCCAAAATAGACAACATCGAAAGGGAAGTCAATGAGAACACAGATGCAAAGATCTCCTCTTCCCAAAAATTCCTTATCACTACCATGGGGAAGATCTTTCTTGAGATGCCAACTCCAAGCCTTCCTCCTACAAAATCTCTTTGCCCTAAAATTGGTATGACTATTCATGCCAAGCTGAATGTCATCAAGTCAAAGATAGAAGACTTGTAGAAGAATGTTGGGAGTCTGGTCAGAACTGGTGAATTGGATGCTAAGGATATTAATTACATAGATCGGTGTATATCATCCATTGGCCCCAATATCCTTGACATGGAAGCACAACTGATCGCACTATCTACAGCAGATTTCAGAGCTCAACTTCAATGCTTTTAACAATTTGCTTGTCAGGGATTTGATCAGATAGCACATCTTTCCAGATGTCACCATCTCCTTCTCAGCAAGCTTAATGATCAAGAGTTTTTAACTACAAAAGGCAAGTAGTAGTTGGAGTAGGAGATTTCCCCATAGATAATTGGCCAACAAGAGGACTTCTAAGTTATCCTTGATGCCTTTAATACATGCCTGGAACAAATTGTGAAGATATCAAAGGAGGAGAAGGTAGCTAAAGATGCTCTCTGAATGATAAACCTCAATAAGGGATCTCTTCCTAGGTGACGTCAGTATCCTCCTTCTAATCCGCATCATTAACAACCTCAATAGCAACCTCTAAAGAAAAACCAAGACAAGATTGGACCCTCCTCTTCCTCTTCCTCTTCCTCTTCCAAGCTTAGAAAACAAAGCCATGTACCTAGTAGTAGTAGGTTATAGACTTGTAATAGATCTTAGAACTGTAATCTTAGTTCAGGACATAAATTATGTACTAAATAAGCATTCTTGATTAATAAAGATATAAGTTTTTATCTCAATTTAAGATCTCCTTAACTTTAAATATTTTATGCTGTATGTATGCTTCTACTGTGTGCTGAAAATATGATACAGGAACTCATACAAAGAGATCAACGGTAAAGAAAAGCTGAAGTAAGACAAAGTCCCAAAATGAAGAAAAATCCTCTAAGTATGGGGGAGCTAAGCTGCTTGAAGAAGACTCACTCAGTATGGGAGAGTTTAAGCTGACTAAGGGAAGTTACTCAGCATAAGGGAGTCTTACATCACTTTCTAGGTATTCTTGATATCTCTAAACTATTTTATTCAATTAATCTCTTCTACTCCTAGTTTACTATATGTCCAAAATGGGGGAGATTCCAGAACCCATGTTAATAGTACCTCACAGTACTTAAACGTATTAGAAATAGCAAACTGTCTAGGATAATGAAATTAATTGAGTACTAAGTATACTCTTAATTAATGAATCTGACTTGAGTTTGTTTAAGGAAAAACAATTCATTTTGTTGAGTAATTACTTAAGTTACAATTTAGAGTGGGAAAAGCTGAGTCTATGTTGAGTACTACTTAGTTTAGAAATATATCACCTCAGCTGTATTGAGTTAGCTTTTATTAATTAAAAGGCTACAATGATTGACACTTAGAGAATAAAGTGACACTTGTGATGCTAACATTTTATGTGAGAAACAAATATTCTTTCGATGCCTTTCAGGTTAAAAAGCACTGAAATTAAAGAAGATTTCCAGTGATCATCACAAGACAAAAGGTGTTAGTATGGAATGTCGGAGATTCCTCACTAAAGTCCAAGGCAAAAGGAATTCTCTAACATGCGCCATTTCTTAGTGTCTCCGCGCCTCTGCAAGTGTCAGCAATGTCAACCAATCTCAATATTCCACGTTGCATTCAGAATGATTTTCTTAAAGACAAATGAGATTTTGTCAATGGAATTTTATTACGCCTCAACGTTCAAATTTCTATCTCTATATGTAATGGAATCTGTCTCCAACGGAAGATTCGGAAGATATGAAGAGAAGAGAAATTGAAGAACTACAAGGATGAGAAGTTTGCAACAGCTACTTTGCAAATCTTTAAGTATAAATAGAAGATTGAAGCAGATATTCAAACTTGGTGAATCACCTCGAATTTCTTTAAGAGCTAAAACTCTATGCAAATACTCCTAGCTTCAAGAAATTCCAAATTCAAGCAATCAACAAACATCTACTGTCAGTCTATTTGCAATAGAGAGAATCACTCCTAGATTTAATATTATAAAGATTCAATATTTTATAAGTTGAATTCAGTTTGCAAACTTTCTATTCCAATCTGAGTGTCAGTTTGGGAAGGGTATCCAAACTAAGTTGAGTGGTAGTTAGAAAGAAATGTACTTTCTGTAAAAAAGTGTCTACCCACTATAAAGGCTGCTCCGCCTAAGTAAGGGACAAACACTAGTGGATTTAAGCTCAAAGAAGGAATCCAGGGACTAGAGGTAGGCTCAGGGTCCTAACTAGGATAAAACCAATGATTGAAGTTCTAAACTTATGCTTTAGCTTTTATAGCGCTCAAACTTATTCATCTTTCTTTCTATTATTATCGTTTTTCTCAAAAAACAATCCATGTCGAGTAGAGTACTCAACAAGCTATTGAAGATAAACTATCCAGCAAAGTTGAGTAGCTTATAAGTTTTTAGACTCGTTAAACACAACATCATTCAGCACGCATCTAAAAACTTAACTTGGTGCAAATATTTTATAAATCTAAAAAGTAACCAAGAAACGCATTCACCCCCCCTCTACGGTTGTTTCTAAGATGTCTAAGGACCAACAAATCTGTTTCAAGCTATCCTGATCATAAGTAACTCCCATTTTCCTTACCTATTTAGAGTTATCATAAACAGTCATGGCAAACTCAACTGCTGAGGTGTCAGCCCCAAGACTTGCATATAGCATGAATTTTCAGGTTCATCCATCATTACAAGTTGCACAATAATAGACTCCAGGTCCATATTTTTGCAAAGATCCCTATACCTTGGAAGTATAGTGTTGACCATGAAGTTCTTTGCGAAATCACAATCCCTTTTGTGCTTCACCTACTTCTCAATTTGATAAATGAAAGGATCTTCTTCAAGGGGTTCGGGATATGGATCATCTAGTACATTATCCGGACCAAGGCTCTTTAGGAACCTTGTCACACTCTCAAACCACTCATGAAAGTTATCTCCTTTGTAAAACTTGTTGTCAATCAAATGCATATCAAAGCTAGTGTTCTTATTCAACATAGATATAAGATAGAATTTGTTTAGACATTAGTATATGTACATGCATTTAATAGAAGGTCTTTAATTAAATACATAATTCCTACTATTTTTTTGACATTCAAATAGCCCATTCTTTTTAAAAATTCGAGAAATTTATTTCAACAAATTTTCCTTAGTAGGTGGCATCCATAGTCACTCATCATGACCCCCGCTATAGTAGGTCAAGCCATAACAAGATAACCATGGTTGGAACCAATCCATTTGCATCTCATGAAATTGCCAATCCATTTGAGTTCTCTTTCTTGAGACGTGCGTACCCAATTGTATGACTCCTCAAATGTGTCTCCAATCTGGCATTAGCTCCAATGATATGGACAAATGAACCATTTTTAGTTAAGGCATTAACCCCATTTAGTCTCATGACAAAACACATGTTAAGGGAAGACATGTTGTACATGTTCTTACATTCGTTAATAAGGTTCGTATCACAACTTATGACTAGAAGACTATCTACTGCCTTATATTGTTGTAGGGATTTTATTGGTGCCGCTGGTCTCACCCTAGTCTAGGTCTTATACAATGGAAATGATTATAAAAATAATAATTCTGGGCAATTTGGAATTATTAACTCTAAGGGAACATGCTCTAGACTGGTATACCATAATCATTCCATTATGCCAAGGCTCCACATAGCATGAAAAATAAATAAGGTCCATGTATAAGTTATTGCACTTATGTCTATAAGTTTTAATTTAACAACTTAAACCACGTTTGCAAAACCATATGCAGAATCCGATTCCCATACTAGAAATCGACAATGTCATAAAAGTCCCTTGGGTACTTTTGAATCTTATACCAATGGAGATTTCTAGGTAGGATAGGCCCCCTTAAAGTAAATGAGAAGCCAAGTCCAATCCTTGCCAAAATAATCACAAGCACTTTGATTCATTGTACCATGGACAACTATGATTTAAAGATTTTGTTCTTTAATTGAGTGAAGTATGGGACAACCCTCGAATAAAGCATTTACACATGTGGTAAAACATTGCTAATTTATATGATAATCACCTAGACTAAGTTTGAGCAAAACCTTAATCTAGTTATCACATCATTTTCTATAACAGGAATTGAAACATAAGTCATGCATAGAATACTTTAATCAATTCATAGAAAATATCATTTTAACATATTATAATCAATCATGCATAGCAAAAGGCAGACTCTGATACCATTGCTAGTTAATTAAGTTAATAATTAAACATGCAACAATGCAAGGCAAAATTTCAAAACTCAAAATTAACCTAAAGGATCTCCTAAGCATGCCATGATTGATATAATCTAAGTTAAAATGTTCCATAGATGCTGATAGGTTCATAAAACTTATAAAAGAAACCTAGCATCTAAGTTTAGGACATTACCAGTTGATGCGTGCTTCTCTTTCTCTTTTGGATGCGGCGTTCCCTTAGAGAAATTTTGCAAAACTTTGTTAGCATGAGCCTCCAAACTTGGATAGTCTCTATGATTGATCTACATAAATCTTCACCAACCAAAACCTCATTAAGGTAGAACCCATTAGTAGACAGTAGCTGCTAGACTGCTTAAAGACCAACCCGAAAATATAAACTAAGAAGACTCACTTCAAATAGAAAGAGCCTTCTAAAGAATTCTTTGCTAGTTGGAGAAACTTGTGAAGAATCTCACACAAAGCATGAAGAAAGAGATGTCAAACTCAGAGAAAAAAGCTAAGCTGAAGTGCGTGAATAGAGAGAATGGAAGGCTTATATATAGGGAAAAAGGGGTAGTGTTTGACTCCCCCTAAAACTCAATGTGGGATGGTAATATTCCCATCCCACAAGCGGGTTAGCCATGCGGGTCATTTGGACCTGCGGCCTAACCTACAGTTCCCCATCACAAGGCAAGCCCTAATGGGATTGCTTTGTGCCACAAGCCCATTCTTATGGGCTTGCGAGGCAAGCTTGCGTAAGCGCTTCCATAGGTAGCTTACGTGGGCTTAACTTGTGCACTAGCGGTCTGCAACTTTTTAGCTCACAGGGCATCTGCGTAGGCCCCTCTCCGAACATCCCATGTTCATTTGGGGCCCCTAGCAATGGGAAAAATTCCCTTGCTCCGCTCCATGCAGTTTTCCCTATTTTCTCTTTATTCCCTTTAATTATTAATTTGGTCCAACCAATTAGTAATTCTTCTAAAAAATTTGACAAATAAATATTCTCGACATAGACCCAGTCTATAGGTTCTTTACTTAGTCAGGTAAAGACCCAATATGTGTGACCTCATAGGATCCCAAAGTATAGAGCCACTAGAGGTTAACCTAAACTTGGCTTCCCATCCGAGAAATTTTTGGCTCAGTGTTCGATACTGATATGGAACCCGATAGCTCTAGACGATCAAATGGACTTTCTAGTAAAGGTGTATGATCCCTCGATACTTGGAATGTCACATGCCTGTGACTTGATCCGGTTCTGCAGTAGTAACCAATACAATATACTCCTTCCATCAAGGTAAGTGCCATATAGTTTATTGAGCTCGAATTAAGTGTAAGCTCATGTAATAGCCATAGCTAACTTGGAATTAAACTTATTCACGAAGAACACCACTCGCTATTATGTATGAAGATTGACTAGAAACCCATTCTATCAATCTTATACTCTGATCAAAGGTTTATGAGTGTGTCACTTTAACAAGTGGCCCTAAGCTACATCTCCCATTATATCACTATATCAGGAGTGATGGATCCCATCTTGACTACTTGGCTCACCAACATATGATCATCACTATACCCGTAATCACCCGTATCATCCTGATCACCAGGGTATGAATAAGTATAACCTAAAGTATAGCAACTCCTTCATAAGGTAACCAATATCTCAAGTTTGAGGATACTTGTACTGCTAGTGCAATAAGACATGACACCAACACATGGATATAGTTATTTCCGAGTATCTGTCTTTTGGCGGTCTCCAATGTATTACCTAAATATATTCATGTGTTAACTCAAGGACCACCTTCAGTTCGTGAGATCAACTACTTGGATCTAATCCAAGGAGTAAGCCTACACATGCTAATCTATCCATTCCATTGATGTCCAATCTCAATGAAACTATGACTACAGATATTTAGACTATCTATAGTAACACTTATGTGCATTTCTCACACCACATAGCTCCCACTATATCCTCACACTTTTACGCTATGAAGTAGCCATGAACTTTGTCTTATCAATGCGTATATATATAATACTATAAATATATGATGCCAACGAGATACATAAATAAATTGAAAACACTGATGAGCAATAAAGATGTCTTAATTATTATTATTATTAATAATCCGAAACCGTTTGTACATTATAACTAATTAAGATATATCACCCTAATTATCTCTAAGGCATACATCATGTCTAATAGGAATGTCCACGACCCCTTGAATTATGCTTCCAAGCACTTTTTTCTCATCGAGTTGACCTATGCCCTTTTGGTCTTCCCCTTTTATTTTCATTGACCTCAAGTTCAACATAATCAACATATTTTGGGTGAAGTTGTTCTTCCAATACACTTTCCATTTCACCAAAATAATAGGATGCTATGTGTTGACCACGTTGACGATATTTGCAAGATAACGATGAGCTTATGATGGATGCCCTGAAAAATCATCTTCTGATTGATGCACCCATATTTCATTAACTATAAGCATTTTCAAAAAAGGGTGGATTCATAAAATAGAGTTTTCTGCTCTTGCTCATAATGTACCAGACAACTCACATGCACATGGTATACCATGAGTTATCTGCAAAGCGTAGTAATAGTTATCACGTGCATCGACTCCCCACTTTAATATCAGTTGGTATTCATCAAACAAATTTTTTTAAGCATGATGAGAAATATAAAATGATAATAATTGAAAAGGAAATCTTGATGTGACTTCACCCTAAAAATGAACAAAGAATAACATAATAAGTAAACTATTAAAAAATGTCAAAATACATTCATAACAATAGTATCGTATAATATTAGTAAACATACTTACTTTATCTTTATTTTTTGTGATTGAATTTGTCTATCCACCTTCTCCATATGGTATCTAGGGCTTTGGTTGATGTATGGATCAAATATTTAAGCGATGCATGTTCAGTCTCCACCCTATAATTTGACTTATTCTCCAGATGTAAAACTTGATTCGTCTATGTGGTAATGAACTTTTCTTTATGAATCAATCATGTATCAGTGAGTTTTGATATCAAGTTAGGCCACCTCCTATGCCATGAATCTATAAGAATTTCAAGTTGTCATTATATTCTTCCTTTGTTTATGATTTAAAAACTTTCCTCCAATTTCCATTAGCCATTCTTTGGGTCCATCCCTATTACCAACTACCTTGGTAATCCTATTTTCAACATCTTTGTGTATATGCAATCACAAAGAAGATGTGCAGTGTTTGGAAACAGTTCTTATATAGGTTTGTAAAGACCGAACTCCCAATCTGTAATAATTGTAGTAGGGTGAACATTATCTCTAAACATTTACCGTAATTTATCGAACGCCCATTCATAACTAGTTGCTTTCTCATCTTTCATTAGTGCCCACGCAATGAGAAAGGTTATGTTATTAGGAGTCACCCCCAAAAATTCTGTCAAAGGCATTTTGTATCTGTTTGTTTTGTAGATAGTATCGATTCCAACATAATAAGGAAATGTCCACAATAAATTCATCGATGTTGGATTCGCCATGAATAAGTGAGTGAGAGATCTCATTTCTAGATTAGCATTTGTCAAATGCAAGTACTTGCTTTCTTATGCCAAATGGAAAAATTGATCGACGATGTCTCGACCTTGAAATGATTCTTTACACAGCTTCATCTTTAGGTTATACACTTCTGGCATATGTTAAATGTCTCTTGAGGAACTTTATCAGCGAGGGCTGCCTTGATAATTTTAGGCTTTACTTGTGCTTGACTCATTTCTGCAACAATTTTCTTACATTCCTGGCTCTTGGGTTATGTTCTTGATGAGTAGCATCATAGTGATTCATTACATGGTTGTGCATACTATTGTATCTAGCTTTGACTATGATTGCCCACCTAGAAGTCCACATGCTCTACTCTAGTTATATTTAAAAAGGGACAATCGCATTTATCGATTTTTGTGAATATCCGTTGGGCTTCCAGTTGGTACCTCTCTTTGCCTCTAAATGGCTGACCACAACTACATTTGATGAGTCTTTTCTAGGCTGACTTCTAAGATGGTATAACAAGCTCGAATCCAAATCCCTTTGAAACACTCATTGCCATGCAATTGCATCTTCTATTGTTTTGAATTGTGTATCTGTGATGAAATGGCTACTATAGTCAATGCCATCACCAGCATCTAATGGGGAAATATACACCATAGATAGAGGGTATTATATGATAAAGAGAATTTCATGAAGTTTTGTGAATTAAAGGGAATTTTAGAATGAAAGAGAATCTGATGTAATAAGTAGATTGGTGTAGTGTGAGAGAAGAGAAACAAATGGCACTATATATAGTGTTGGAAACACTAAAAATATAGCTGTTGGGAACAATAAAAAAATATAGCTGTTGGGAATAGTAAAAAATTTAGCTGTTGAGATCAATAATGTTGCAGAAAAAAAATTGGCATGATTTGACAACACTCTGAGTTGAGAAAAGAACAGTAAAATTCAGTAATAATGACTCTGAAATGGGAAAAAAAAAGAAAATGCAGTATCGAATTTCAAAAAATATAGCTATTGAGAGAAATAATGCTGCAGAAAAATAATCAGCACGATTTGACAATAAGTGAGTTGAGAAAAGAACAGTAAATTTCAATTATAATGACTATGACATGGGAAAAAACAAGAAAATGCAGTGTCGAATTTCAAAATGTATAGCTATTGGGAGCAATAATGTTGCAGAAAAATAATCGGCACAATTTGACAACACTCTGAGTTTAAAAAAAAGAATAGTAAAATGCAGTAATAACGACTCTGACATGGGAAAATAACAAGAAAATGCAATACCGAATTTCAAAAAAAATGTTAGAGAGCAATAATGCTGCAGAAAAATAATCGACACAATTTGATAACATGGTGAATTGAGAAAATAATAGTAGAATTCAATAATAATGACTCTAACATGAGAAAAAACAAGAAAATGCAGTACCAAATTTCAAAATGTACAGCTATTGGGAGCAATAAGGCTGCAGAAAAATAATCGACACGATTTGAAAATACTCTGAGTTGAGAAAAGAATAGTAAAATTCAGTAATAATGACTTTGACATAAGAAAAAAAAGCAGTACCGGTTTTCAAAAACTATAGAGTTTGGGAGCAATAATGCTGCAGAAAAATAACTAGCATGATTTGACAACATTTTCAGTTGAGAAAACAACAGTAAAATTCTGTGATAATGACTCTGACATGGGAAAAAACAAGAAAATGCAGTATTGATCTTCAAATACTATAGGTGTTGGGAGCATTAATGTTGCAAAAAAATAATCGGCATGATTTGACAACACTTTGAGTTGAGAAAAGAATAGCAAAATTCAGTAATAATGACTCTGACATGGGAAAAAACAAGATAATGCAATACTGGATTTCAAAAAATATAGCTGTTGGGAGCAGCAATGCTGCAAAAAAATTAATTGGCATGATTGGACAATATTCTGAGTTGAGAAAAGAATAGTAAAAAATATAGTTGTTGGGAGCAAACATGTTGCAACAATAAAAAAATATAATCGCTCGTAGCAACCATGTTGCTGATAAATATTAACAATAAAAAATATAGTTGTTCGGAGCAATAATGATGCAATAATGGGAACAATTATAATTCAATATCATAGTGTTAAAAAAGAAAAGTAAAATTTAATAACAATGGTATAAGATATACATAATGAATCACTGTGATTCATTCCATTCCCAATGCTTTGAATTGTGTTATCATTTTGTTATGCTCCTCAAGATCATTTGCACATATTACTGTAATCGCGTTCCTATACCCAACTTCAAATTGATTCACCCACTGCAAAAACATTTACAACATAAATAATTATCTAACTATAAAATAAATTAAATAACTTATAAACGAATAAAATTACTTACGTAGTCACTGTTAGACCGATGTTGTGTAACATATTCCCTCTCCATGTTCATCAGATATGGATGTGAATGTTGCTCATACCACCTAAGGTAGTCAAGAGTATATGCTTTGGGGTCTTGATCAACAACTTGAAAATGTGTAATGAACATACAACCCATGATCGAAAAAACCTACGTATCCTTCCCAATGCATAATGGATGCTCGATCTTGTATGAAAAGTTGTTCCAAGCTCTACATACTTTTTGTGGTCTCAAGATAGGCATTGGGGTAATTGACACATATTCTAACTATCTAAACACCCTCCAAGGCATGTACTGTTAGACATGAAATATTCCCTAGAGGCAATTACGGCGATATATCTTATTTAGTTATAATGTACAAATGGTTTCGGATTATTATTAATAATTGTAGAACCTAAGTTATTAGTACTTCACAGAACTGAGTAGTTTTAGAAATAGCAAACTGTCTAGGATAGTGAAATTAATAGAGTACTAAGTAGACTCTTAATTAATAAAGCTGACTTGAGTTTATTCAAGGAAGAATAAATAAGTTTTGTTGGATGATTAATTAAGTTATGACTTAGAGTAGGAAAATTTGAGTCTGTGTTGAGTATTACGTAGTTTAGGATTACTTCACTCAATTCATGCTCAGTCCTACTTTTATTTAAAGGCACGTTATTTGACATGTAGAGACTTAATGACACATGTGCTACCAACTTCATTTGTGAAGGAATGTAATATTCTTTAATTGCATACTACAGTCCAAGTTGAAATTAATGAAGATTCCTGTGGTCCTCACAATGCCAAAGAGTGTCAATATGGATGTCAGAGATTCCTCACTACAGTCTAAGTTAAAGGAATTTTCTATTTTGCGCTGGGTCTCAAGTGTCTCTGTGCGTTTCTGTCAACGTTAGCTAGGTCATCCAATGAGAAGACTCCATGTTGCATTCTAATGCGTCTCTCTTAGAACTAGATTGCTTGAAGATAAATGAGATTTTTTCAACGGAATTTTATCACACCTCAACATTTAAATTCTATCTCTAAACATCCTAGAATCTGTCTCCAACGGGAAGATTCGAAAGATTTGAAGAGATGAAAAATTAAAGATCAGCAATATCGTAAATTTTGTAACGGCTACTTCGTAGAGCTTCAAAGTATAAATATAAGACTGGAGTAGACGTTCAAACTTGGTAAATCACCATGAATTTCTTAAGAGCTAAAACCCTATGCAAATTACTCTAGCATCCAAAGAAATTCCACCACAAGCAATCAGCAAACATCAAAGTTATATTTGTTTTTAATAGAGAGAAACTACTTAGATTAACATTGTAAGGATTCAACGTTTCTATAAGTTGAATTCAATTCACTTTCTTATATTGATCTGAATGTCAGTTTGGGAAGGGTAACCAAATTGAGTTAAGCTGTAGTTAGAAAGGAGGATACTTTCTATAATAGTGTCTACCCGGTGTAAAGGCTTCTCTACCTATTGAAGGAACTACTCATAAGTGGATTAAAGCTCGGAGACAGTATCTGGAGACTGGAGGTAGGTTAGGGGCCGAACCAGGATAAATCTCAGGTGTTGACGTTCTAACTTTAAGCATTAAGCTTAATTAGTGATCAACTCATTCATATCTCTCTCTCATTTATTATCCTGCTTGTTATCCGATTTGTGCTGAGTAGTCTTATTCAGCTAAAAATTGAAGATAAAATGTGCCAGAAAAGCTGAGCAGTTTATAAGTTTTTATATCGCACTCAGCACACATACTCAACACGCATATAAAAATCGAACTTGGCAATTAAACTTTAAAAATCTAAAAGTAACCAAGATTAAGCATGCACCCCCCTCTACTATTGTTAAGAGCCTGTTTATAAACCAACAAGGTATAAGAGCGGTTGCTCAACTTTTAGACTAATCATCTTTGAGTTAGATCCATAAATGGCTTACAACAACTATAGTTCTGGTTCCAGTCAAGAAGTTCTCCTTAAGAAGGGAATGTCCGTGACTATACCACCTCTATTCGACGGTAATCATTATACATTATAGAAAAATCAAATGAAAAACTTCATCCAGTCCGAAAGCATGCAGGCCTGGCTTACTATTGAGCATGGTCTTAGAGTTCCCACAGTAGTGAGGAATGATGTGCATGTGCCAATAGATCTAGAGGACTATGATGACGCTGACCTGAGGCTTCTCAAAGAGAATGCCGTAACGATTAATTAATTAAACTGTGCGTTAGATCTTACAGAGTTCAATAGGATATCAGGATGTGAAATAACATAGGAAATCTAGAAGAAGTTGAAGATTACCTATGAGGGGACCAACAAGGTCAAGGAGTTAAAGATCAATCTCATGCTGAGAGGGTATGAGATATTCTCGATGGGTGCCAGCGAGGGTATTCAGAGCATGAATACCAGGTTCATTAACATTGTTAATGAACTGAAGAGGCTTGGAAAGGAGTTCACCAAGGAGGAGCTCGTCAAGAAGATTCTTCGCACTCTTATAGTAGAGTGGGATTCCAAGAAGAGCGCTATCGAGGAGGCTCATGATCTTAAGACCTACAACTATGATGAGCTGATAGGCACCTTGCTAACTCATGAGATGTCTCTAAGGAAATACTTAGATGACTCCAAGAAGAATCTGAGCAAGGAGGGAAAAGCCATTATCCTTAAAGTAGATTCATCAAATGAGTCCACTAGTTGTGACTTTGATAAGAAAATGGCCCTTCTGACCAGGCATTTCAAACGCATAAAGATGGACGGGAAGTTCAACAGCAAGAAGAAGTTTCCCTCTAAAACCAAGTTAACTCAGAACCGGTGAGGAGCTGAGGAAGGACCGAAAAAAAGAGCACAATAAAGACATCAAATGTTTTGGCTGTGGAGAGAAAGGTCACATCTAGTCGAGTTGTCTAAAGGCAAAGAAGGACAGGTTCAAGAAGTGGTTCTCCAAGAAAAATGAGGCACTTGCTACCACTTGGGGTGATTCAGAAGAATCTTTATCATCTGATGAGGAAGCTACTGACTCGGCCAACCTCAGCTTGATGGTTATTGAAAATCATGGCGAAGGCTCAGCATCTACCTCCGATAGAGATCATTCTGTTATCAACTCTGAAGTAAAGCATGATAAAGGAAAAGCTCCTCAAGCTGAGGTACACTCTGAAGTTCCTTTATCCATTGATGAATTCACCCAGCCTCTTTTTAATGTTATGAAACTGACTAATAAATCAATGAAGAACATCAAAATGATAGTGAGGAGAAGTGATGATCTGGAAGATACTAATTCTTCCTTATAGCTTGATATCCGCTCTCTTCAAGAAAAAGCTGAGTATCAAGAATGTGCTATCAGCAAGCTCACTAAACAATTAGATGAGTTGACTATTGAGATAACGGCTTTAAAGAAGAAAAGGGTTCCTCCTCCAACAACCAGTCAAACTCAGAGTAACCAAACTCGCAATTCTAAGAAGAAGAATTCCTCCAAACAGAAGAAAGCGAGCCAACCCAAACCAAAAATAATGTGTGGTTTTTGTGGGAAAGCTAGACATACCACAATTCTTTGTAGGCATAAAAATGGTTATTATGATGAGTATGACGTGTCAAACCTAAGCACTGCTAAGAAAGGAGGATCCAGCTTGAAAGCATGGGTACCTAAGAAAATGTAACTGTTTTGCAAGTGAGCCTTAGATTTGTTGATGACTCTCGAATGTGGTATTTGGATAGTAGATGCTCAAGGCATATGATGAGAGATGAAAGCTAGTTCATCTCATTGGAGCGCAAAAGAAATAGAAGTGTCAGGTTTGGAGATAACAAGAAAGGTAAGATTAAAGGTTGTGGCATAGTTTGTATCTCTCCTTCAATCAAAGAGGTTTCGCTTGTCAAGGGTCTGAAGTTCAATCTGCTCAGTGTAGCCCAGCTCTGCGACAAAGACAGGAAGGTTATATTTGACTCAGTAGGGTGCTTAGTAATTGATTGTAAGAGTGACTCAATTATACTATCTCAGGATCAATAATGTCTATATGATTGATTTATCCCCTGGCTCCACTAACGTTTGTCTTGTGTCTAAGGAGGATAATTCATGGCTTTGGCATAGAAGGTTGGGTCATATTAATATGAACATTCTATCCAAGTTGGCAAAAAAGCAATTAGTTGTGGGTTTACCCAGTATCAGCTTTGAAAAGGATAAATTATGCTATGCTTATCAGCTTGGTAAGCAAGTTAAGAAATCATTTAGATCAGTAAATCACATAGTAACTAAGAGATCGTTGGAGTTACTCCACCTTGATCTTTTAGCCCAGTTCAGCCTATGAGTTTGGTTGGTAAGAGGTTCTCATTGGTGGTAGTAGATGACTTCACGCGATTCACATGGGTAGTCTTACTTTGTAGCAAAGACGAGACTTATTAATCTTTTGTCAAGCTCAGTAAATGGATAATGAATGAAATAGGAGATAAAATCTATAGAATCCGAAGTGATCATGGACAGGAATTCGAGAATTTCCATTTTGAATAATTCTGTTCAGTGCATGGCATTGACCACAACATCTCTTCCCCTTATACGCCTCAACAAAATGGGGTTGTAAAAAGGAAGAATACGACAATAGTTGAGATGGCTCGATCCAAGCTGAGCGATAACAATCTATCAAAGTACTTTTGGGGAGAAGCTATTAACACAGTGTGTTATATTTTGAATCTGGTTTTAATTTGCCCAATTCTTGAGAAAACACCCTATGAGCTTTGGCAATGGCGCAAGCCTAAGATTGGTAATCTCAGATATTTTGGCTGTAAGTGCTATATTCTTAACACCAAAGAGCAATTAGGAAAGTTTGATCCTAAGTCTGATGAAGGTATCTTTTTGGGATACTCAACTAACAGTAGGGCATATAGAATATATGTTAAGAGTACATGCCTCTTAGAGGAGTCGATGCATGTAGATTTTGATGAAACTAACATTGCAGAAAGAGGTCCCTCTCATGAAGATAAAGGAGTTCCCCAGCTTTCAAATCAACTTAGTATACCACAAGCTGTGCTACCCAACTTAGCATAGGAATCCCCAGCTGAGGAAGCTAAAGATGATGATGAAGATCTTTCTATCAACTTCAATGATGGGGAAGATCAACCTCCACCTCAGCATCCAATTATCGATCCTCCAACAATTGATCTGAGTCTTCCAAGAGAGATTAGACTTCATCACAACCATCCTCTAGACAACATAGTTGATGATGTTCATAATCCTGTGATGATATGATCAATTCAATCAGATGATGAGTCATCCAGCCTTCATATCATTGATCAAACCCAAGAAGTTTGAAGATGCAGAAGGAGATGATTATTGGATGATAGTAATGCAGGAGGAATTGGATTAGTTTAAGCGAATGATGTTTGGGATCTAGTTCCTAGGCCTAAAGGAAAATCAATTATCGGCACCAAATGGGTATTCAAGAATAAGCTAGATGAAGATGGCATTGTTGTTAGGAACAAGGATTGGATTGTTTCTCAAGGATACAATCAGCAAGAATGCATCGATTATGATGAAACCTATCCACCAGTATCCCGTCTTGAAGCTATTCGAATCCTTTGTGCTTTTGCATCCCATATGAACTTCAAATTACTTTAAATAGATGTTAAAAGTGCATTCCTGAATGGATTAATTCAAGAAGAAGTATATGTTCACCAGCCTCTAGGATTTGAAGATGCGAAGAATCCTGAGCATGTCTTCAAATCGAAGAAAGCTCTTTATGGATTGAAGCAGGCTCCAAGAGCTTGGTATGAGAGGCTGACCAATTTCTTGATCAGTAAAGGCTATGAAAGGGGTAAAGCAGATACAACTCTGTTTATCAGGTGAAGGAAAGAAGATATGTTGCTTGTCCAAATGTACATTGATGATATAATATTTGGAGTGTTGGTCCATAAACCGGCTAATAACAACAGCAGAGGGGGGGTGAATGCGAATACTAGGTAACTTTTAGATTCTTTCATTTTATAGTTAACTCAGTATGGTTTTTATATGCGTGCTGAGTATGTGTGCTGAGTGCGATATAAAAACTTATAAACTGCTTAGCAAAGCTGGCACAGTTTACGTTCAACCTCTTACTGAGTGAAGATTACTCAGTGCGAGATGGTTAACAAGCAAATATAAGAGAGATGAATGAGTAATATGTTGATGAAGCTAAATGCTTAGAGTTAGAACGACTACACTTGAGATTTTATCCTAGTTCAGCCTCTACCAAATCCAGTCCCCAGATCCCTCTCTAAGCTTTAATCCACTAGTGGTTTGATCCTTCAATAGGCAGAGAAGCCTTTACAGCAAGTAGGCACAATTATAGAAAGTCCCTCCTTTCTAACTACCACTTCCTCAGTTTGGGTACCCTTCCCAAACTAACACTTGGACAGAAAACAATTACAGAAAATAGCTCCTTTCAAACTGCCACTTCCTCAGAATGGGTAACCTTCCCAAACTGACACTCAAATCTCAAAAGAGAGTTGCGAACTGAATTCAAGTTATAAAATGTTGAATCCTTACAATGTTATATCTCACAATGGATTCTCTCTATTACAAACAGAAATAGAAATGGTTGTTTGCAAATTGCTTGATTTTGAATTTCTGGGAACATAGAATGTTTTGCAGTGACTTTATGAAATTCAAGGTGATTCACTTGTTCTTCTTAAACGTCTATGAGCATGGGATTTTGTACTAGCTCGCGCATTCGATGATGATGGCTTTTTCAAGATTTTATCCTTGAATCACACAATTTTTGAGTATCCTAACGTATCCGAATGAGAATCCTCGTCTCTAATTCAGAAGGACGTTTTAATTAATTAACTAAATAAAAAAATAAACAAAATAAAAATAATAATAAAATAAAAAAATATATTAATTAAAAAAATGAAAATACAAGAAAAGTTCAAAAATGGAAACCCGGAGAGACTACATCCCGGGCCGGAGCCTTGCCAAGATTGGCGAGGCTGCCTCGCCAAGAGCTAGCGAGGCTTGCCTCACTAATCTCGGCGAGGCTACCTCGCTAACATTCTTGGCGAGGCCTCGCCAAGAGCTCGGCGAGGCCTCACCAGGCATTTCTCCGGCGAGACCCTTCACCAGAAAAACTTTCCTTTTTTGGTTTTTTTGGGACTTTTTTCTATAAATAGTCGGGTCTTTTTCAGTACACAGGGATGGAAAATTCAGAGAGAAAAATTATTCCCTTCAGATAAAAAAATACAAAAAAAAATATTTTCTTTTCTTCTAACTTTTTTTCTTAACTTCTCTTCATCTATTTCTTCTAAAATCCTCAAATATTCTCGGCCCTAAAATAAATTAGGAACCCAAGTCTGATTATCTTTTGGATAAATAAACACATTATTTTCCAATCAAACAATTATTTTCACATTAAACCACAATAACTACAAAAATGAAAGAGGAACGCTCCCGGGGATCGAACGGACTCGTCGAACTGGATTCGTGCCAAAAGGGTAAAGCCTCTGAGTTCCTAGAGTTGCTTATTTCATGCTCCTCTTCTTCTTTTTAATTTCTTTCTACATGTGAACCTAGGAATTATTTTATTTTATTGTAAATATTGTAATTCTTTTCTTCTTCTTTTATTTCTTTTTTTAATTTTTGTATTAGAATACCCCCACGAAGG
>CATIWQ010004002.1:0-15904 GCA_949673415.1 Euphorbia schlechtendalii
CTGTGATGAACTGCAGTTTTAGCTTAACTAGTTTCAACATTGATTATGAATTTTTAAATCATCGGCGAAAGCAAGAATCTCTTAGATAGAAAAATTAATACAAAAGTAAAACATATCCTATTACGAGACTATTAAATAAAATAATACAATTTCAAGGTTCTTAATTTAGGATGTTAAGTAAAACTAAAAAATTTCTTAAAATCTTTTATGTGTGTGTGTGTATATATATATATATATATTATATGTATATGTATGTGTATGTGTACGTGTGCATAAACTTTTTTGATTGTGTGTCTTATGGCCTCGTATAAGGATTGGTCCTCAAGAAGGCTATTGATTTATTGTACTATATAATATGCAGTTTTGTGCATAAAATAATTATTGGCAGAACTATCATGCTAAATGTTTGAATAATTTTGGACCAATATACATACTTTTTTTTTGCCTGCAGATTGAAAAACACTGCAATGGATATCAAGTCGAGATTGAATTATGATATAAGTGTTCAATCGATTATCATGACTTGTGCAGTGTCGAAAGATGAACAACGATAAATTTATCAGAAATTTTCATAGTGATGACGAACAACCGAGAGAGAAAAATGAAAATCAATCAACTAAAATTTGTTCAAAATGAACAAATTTATAGAAGATAAAAAGTAAAGTATATGGTTTAGTACATATAAAAATAAGTAAAAATCAAATAGTTGTAATCTTCTGGCACAAAAAAGTAAAATGATACATTAATCTATTTGTACTTCTTCTATTGTGAAGTCACATATTTTTCTTGCAACTCCACTCCATGGTGAATTGGAAAGAACCTCTTTATTATTTTAAGGTAAGGTTGCATACATCCGAACCCCCTACCCCGCTTGTGCGGGAACCTTGATACGCAATTGGTGTCATGTGGTTGTTTTTTTGTAATCAAATTGGATCAGAACATTTAACCCGCTCATAAGCAGATTGCGTATATCCAACAATAAAGTAATGCAATTTTATTAAGGTTAAATGCATCAACAATTCCCTCACATTTCGCATTTTCACCTATTACCCTCCTATCTTTTCAAAAGGTCCCCCTAGCTCTCTCTCATTTGAAAAAGTGCACCTCCTGACTCTCTCGATCCAACGTGGTTGATGACGTGGGTGACGTTGACTAGCTTGGCGAATGTTGAATTTTTCTTCTTCTTCTTCTTCCTTTGATTTTCCGCAAAATTTCTTGACTTTTTTCTGCAATTTTAATTTCACAAAAAAATGAGATTTTTAACGATTCAATAGATAAAAGTTCATCATTGTGTCGCCGGAGGATTTAGAGAAGCAAAGATTGTTACGTTTCGTGAATTTTTGGATTTAGTTTGTTTTCCAAAAAAATTTCCCGGAAAATTCATGCTTTTTCTAGGAAAACTCATGATTTTGTGGAAAAAATTGCATTCATTTCTTTCCTTTCATTTCCTTTCTTTTTTTTGAAAAAAACGAAAAACAATAGGAATCAAATGACATTCATACTAACATTTTAAAATCTATATATGTTTGTTAAAAAAAATTTGTGTTTTGATTTGATTTTGAGAAAAAAAAAATGGATTGATGAAGAAGATGATGATAGGAATGAAAATATGAAAGATTAAAGGGTTATAATGAAATTATTTTGGGAACATTTTTTGTAACTTTTACTATTAGTGCCACGTGTCGAACTATTATTGGATTGAATTTTAAAGTTTGACTTAGGGGTGAGCAAAACCCGATTCGATTCAAAACCAAACCAAACCCGAATAAAAAATCAAAATACTAGAAAAACAAAAACCGAAACTAAACCGAACTGAATATAATTTGGTTTCGGTTTGGTTATAACGAATCACTCAAATTCTGTAAAATACAAAATAATATGTAACATACTTTTACGTTTTAAGATTATATGCACGGGATTAAACTATCATTATTTTCTATTAGAGAAAAATTTGATTGTCATTGAATTTTGGAATTTAGATTATAATACAACAATTAGAATTTTAATACTTTTAACATATTTGAATTCATAGAATACAAATATAAATTTGGCAGCACAAAGAATAAAATAAATCAGTCCACACGCGCACGCGCACTTGCACGCACACACGCGCACACGCACACGCACGTGCACACACAAGCACACGCACACGCACACGCACACACGCATGCGCACGCGCACATACCCACGCACACACACGCACGAGCACACACTCACATGCGCGAGCACGCACACGCACGCACACACACATGCGTGCACACACACACATATCATTTCCTATTCGGTTCGGTTCGGTTCAGTTTTTATTTTTGTTTCGTTATAATAACCGAAACCGATCTGAAATAAATCCAGTTTAATGCAGTTTGGTTTTTTTATTCGGTTTCAGTTTGGGTTTCAGTTCCTGTTCGGTTCTGCTCACCCCTTGTTTGACTAACTCTCGGCGTGTGTATCTCAATCTTTTGGTTGAGAGTGGTTTAGTCGGATCGATGAAGGAGATACACTTTTTTAAAAGAGAGGGAGCTTCGAGGATATTTTAAAAGGAAAGGGGGCAGTAGGTGGAAATGCAAAAGGTGAGAGAGTTGTTAATACATCTAACCTTTTGAAAATTTAAAAATGGCATTTTTAAGTTGGTGGTTCGAAAAAGAAAAAAACCGACTTAAATACCCTTTTCCATGAAGAACGTTGAGACTTGTATGCAAAATCGAGATTGGATCACTTTTTTTAGGCTTAATGCATCTACACCCGCTGAACTTGTCCAAAAAGGGCCGTTGCCACCCTGAACTTTGAAATGTGACAGATAGCTCCTTGTATTTGTCTAAAACGCATCACTTTACCCCCTTTTGCTGACCTGGCTTGCTACGTAAATGACCATCAAAATACATGCGCGTAAAGTATGTTGGTGGAATAGAAAATGAATACAAAAAATCCATAATATTCGTATTCTAACAATTCAAAATCCTTAATATATGTTCTACATCTTCTTCAAAACTTCATCTCTGTTCTAAATTTTTCTTCAATTAATCATAATATTGTATAGATTCTTGACCTGTCGTGTTCATCTTCTTGTTCTTGAAGCTGATATTTTTACGAGGGGTAAAGTGACACGTTTTAGACATGTACAGGAGGCTATCTGTCATATTTGAAAGTTCAGGGTGTCAACCACCATTTTTAAACAAGTTCAGAGGGTATCGATGCATTAAACCCTTTATATATATATATATATATATATATATATATATATATATATTAATTGATTTCCATAATTATTGAGCGTCTTTGACTTTTCCATCCTAAGAAACGTATGTTTTTAACCTAGTTTCCAAACAAATTACAATTATTTACTTAAAAATCCTTAATTAAAATATTATTTAATAAGTGTTTTTATAATTTACATTTTTAATAGTAAAAAATGTAAGCATTTTTTAAAACTTATAAATTCAACATTATGATCATTGTATTTTATTAACTAAAAACAGAAATATAATTATATATATAAAAAATAAATGAGATCATAGAAAAAGTTTACTGGAGGATGAGATTACATTTATCACGCCAAAAAACTTTTTCTATAAAAACTATCACGTCAAAACACAATTAATTTGGTATAAACTATTTTTTGGTCGAGTTTAGCTTATATAACGAGATGAAATGGAGGTTCAATGTCCCTTAACGTTTTTTAGGTCTCTTTCAATGTTCTTCAAATTTAATCAATTAAGTGAGAGTTTTTTTATATGATGAATGAATCAATAAGCAAGATCGATATGAACAACTCACAGACTAGACCTATCCATCGGGTGGGTTGAGTCAGGCTTGGTGAGCTTTTTACTAAAAATGTTAACCCAAACTCATACTTTAGAACTTCGGGCTCGGGCTGGGCTTGGACCGGGCTTACAAGGTCATTCCTACTCCCATGAATTTTTTTATTATAAATTTTTTTATTACGAAATAGCAAAAATATAAAACAAACCAAAATATATTTAAATTTTAAACACAATTGCATTTTTTACTTAAAATCTTTTCTATTTAGTAACATTTATTGTGATCAAATATACAAATTTAATAGGATAGAATATAACATCTTAAAATAATTATAAATTACATGTATAAATATATAATAAATAATAAAATTATTCGTCGAGTCAGGCTCGGACCGAACTCGGGTATCTATATAAAAATTAAGCTTGACCCATAAAACTTTGGACTTTGACAAGTTCAGGCTCGGGGCCGGGTTTTTTTTAAAAAATGAGTGACCAAGCTCGATCGTTGAAGTGGGTCGCTTGGCCTGCGAACAGGTTTATCACAAACCGAGCTAAGTCTTAGTTTGATAGACTTTGCTGAATTAGGATAAACTCAGCAATGTTGACTTAACACTTAAGTGAAAACATAGATGAATAGACATATGTGCTAAATGACAATTATGCTGAGTAAAAATAAAAGAAATAAGAGTTAGAAAAATAAAATAACGAATTTTATTCTAGTTCAGCTTCTTGCTTACCTCCAGTCCCCGGATTCCTTTTCCAAGCTTTAATCTAATATATCAACTCCTTTAACCAGGTGGAGAAGCCTTCACAGTGGGTATACAGCTAGTACCTTGCTAACTAACCCTCCAATTGATTCATGTACCCTTCCTAAATCAGTTATCACTTAGATAGTTGAAATTTGATTCTAAGAAAATAACTTATAGAACGTTGCTCTCTTTACAAATCTAAATTAACTTTCAGTGATCTACTTTTCTAAGCTAAGGACAGAATAGAATTTCTTAATGATGTTCTTCGGCTTTTGGGAATTTCTTTGTTTGTTGGATTAATTTGACAAAGTTTTAGCACTTAGGAAATTTCAGGTGTATTAACCAAGTTTGAAAGTTGCCTTCAGTCTTCTATTTATAGGAGAATGTTGAGGTAGTACTTTCAAACTTGTACTTCAACTCGTTTAATCTTCAATATTTCTTCTCGTTCAATGTTCAAAATTCTTCCCATTGGAGACAATTTGAATCAATTGTGAAAGAGATACGTAGTCGTTGATGCACGAGATAAATTAGTTAATCTATGAGATTAAACAGTTGAAAGATGTTATCACTAGTTATTGAAAATCTCTTGTTTCTACTTTGATGATATTGGGTGCGAACTGCTACGTGGAGTGCGATGCTTAGCTAAGCTTTTCTAACGTTGCAGTGTAACACAGATGGCTCTGGAACACGACGAGAAAGTATGTTGAAACCTTAGACCTTACTGTAAACAGACCGATAATTCTCACTTGATAGCTTTTCTCGTTTGGGACTACTTGAATATACCTTTTTGATTTCAACGTCACATCATCTTAGGGATCTACAACAAATCAAACTAAGGAATACTCTGTCCTTAAAAAAGAGTTAAAAGCATACAATGTTATCACAGATAACTAAATAAATACTCAACAAAATAATAACAGGTGGAAGCTGAGTTATCTCATTTCTCTCTATGTTGAATTACTAATTCAACAGCCAATTTCAATAAAATTATCCTAAGTATACTTAAGTCATCATACAGTTAAAACTTAACTTAGTCAACCTTAATTAACTAGATTAAATAGGGCATTATTGATTTATAGATTGCTTTCTCTCATGTTTGATCATTGTCAAAAACCTTAACTTACTGATTGTTGAACAATCATTAAGTCGAGTCTAACACCTCTGAGTATCGGTGATAATAATTTTTTTTGAAATATATGAATTTTCGAAGAGGTTGGATTTTGAACCCACGACCACTCACATATGCTTTGAGAGGTGTACCGATTGAGTTACATCAATTTTAGTTACATGTAATACTCATCACTTCTCTCTTTAAGTATATTTAATGAGAGTCGTTTTTAGAGCATCTTTAGTAGCTTGTCTACACAAATTGTCTTTACACATAGGAGGGAATAGACAATCAATTTGAAAATGCATCTTTAGTTGCTTGTCTAGCCTATCTTCCATATATGACGTGACACTTATCTATCATCATTAATTGTAGACAATGTCTATTTGGTTATCTTTGTAGACAACCAAATAGACATTGTCTACGATAAATACACTTTAAAATAGAATAGACAATCTACTATTCTTATCGTATGAATAATTGTCTATTTTTAACATTATTGCCACATCATAAAAAACAACTTCTATTTCACATGACAAATTGATTTGGAATTCACAAACTACTAAAAATACTCTTAATTACTCGACTCTTGTTGTCAACCTTGGAAATGATATAATAAATGAAAATATACATAATGCATCAGTACCCTATAATTGACTTTAAATGCTTATTCACTCGTTAAACTTACAAAAAATTTAAGTAATCACATGAACTTGCGAAATGTACGCAAATTTACCATCTCCATGCCCGTATCAACTTTTTGGTAAACTAGTGAATGACGTTTTGAGCCAAGTACAGGCATATTGCATTAAGCTTAAAAATTTGGCATGGTCATATAGATGAAATAGGGAGATGAGGTGGCAGAACCACGTGGCAGGGAAGCTCCTATTGGAGGGTGAAGGGTGTGCCCATGTGGCAGTTTCTGTCAAGTGGAAAATGAGCCGTTTGATTATGACCCATCACATCATCCTCCCTCCCCCTCTGCTTTTGCTGCCGCCCACTCCCTCTTTTTCTTTCTTCTTTTTTTTTTGTTAATCTCCTCCACCCATTTTTTCTTTCTAAAACACCAAAATTGTGGAAAATATTTTGCTACCATCTCTTATATTTATTTAGAGTAAATTCATATTGTGAGTATGATTTAAAATTTAAATTAATAAATTAATAATAATTTATAATAAATTAATAAATCTATGAACTAAGTGATGAATAAATCATTTACATGTCTAATACATTTTGTTGTCGCTGATAAAAAAATTAAATTTGATGTGTAAGAAATTAATTGATATGATTTAATTGAGTTCATCAATTAAGTTATCAATTGTAATCGAACTTACGAGCTTCTAAACTGAATTTTGACTTGCTTATACTAAAGGTTACCAAGCTATAAATAATATTCATAAACAACTAGTCATTTGTAAGCATCTACTAATTTGCAACCCTACTATTGGCATAGTGCGAAACAGTATATTAGTAAAAGTTCAAGTTACTTTCATAAAAGCTAAAAAAAAGTTGTGTAACAAGGAAAAAGATTTTTTAAGTTGGGCATCTACTTCTCTGAATTTCTATAAACCTTAATCATTCATTCAATTTTAGCTGTAAAGATATAATTTCATTATTAATTCGATAAATAATTAAATTCAATCTCAAATGTTAAAATTTGAATGGTTGAAATTGATTAAAATTTACAAATATATATAAATAATATATCGAACATAGGGGATCCTAATGATAAGGGAGAAAAATTAATTGGAGAAGTGAATAATAAATAAAAGGGCCTGTAGTTACTATTTCTTCCTGCATGCAACTTCAGCTGTCTCTCTCCAATTTATTGCCAAATAAAATATAATCATTTTATTGTTGGCTTATACTTATTATCCTCAACTTGATAATAAACTCGAATTTGATATCGAGAATTATTGATTAAGCTGAACTATCTAGGATTTAACTTGAAAGATTACAAGCAAATCCATGTAACTTTTTTTGATATGAAATATTATTGATTTTAAATTGTTTATAAACTAATTTGTATGCCAAAAAACATATTAGGGTAATATTATTTAAATCGTTTGTTGTAAAAGAATGAAAGATAAAGTAAAATATAGAAAGTGATTGCTAAATTTTTGGTGAAATGTGATTGAGTATAAAAATGTTCTTTTATCTTGTAAACTAGTGAATTTGGCTAAGCTAAGAAAGCAAAGCTCCACAAATTTAGAGTCGAGTAAATTTTCATTATTTTCAATATAAGTGGAGCTTAATATTTTTGTTACACTTTAAGATTCTTATTCCTTTTTTCATAACTAACATCCTCATTCCCAATATGAAAGAAAAAAATATCTTTCATTAAATCAATTAATAAAGGATTAATACATCAATAGATATCTAATTTATTCTCTTAATTTTTCAAATGATCTCGTAATTCTTCCAATTTTAGAAAGTGCCAAACTTTACCTTTGAACTTCACATGTACTCTTTTATGTTGACAATTTTAACTTTTCAAACATATTATTTTCTGATTTTCATTTTAAAAAACAAACGCACGACATTCAAAGAAAAACTAGAAAAAACTTATACACCTTTTAAAAGTGAAAGGAAATAGGAGATCCCTTTCAAAATTTGGAGGAGCCATCATTATTTTGGAACAAGTTATGCATTAGGGTAGTAATTAATATTGACTCAGTTAACGAAAAAGCTTGGAAATTACAACTGTTTAACATTTAATAATAAATAGATTATCTGTTACAATTTAATTGGTGACAAAAATTAAAATAGTAGAAAAAGACAGAGCGAAGAACGAGAGAGAAAAAGGGGGGGAAAAGAAGAAAGGAGCCAAGCAGAGGGGAAGGGAAGGGAAGAGATGCTGCAAAATGGGGATCTCTGTATTTATGAATGGAGTTGTGCGGCTTTTGACTTCCTTCCATTTCACTACCAAAGATAAGCAGGTAAACCAGATTTCTTCAGTTTTAATACTCTTTTGTTAAATCTCCGATTGGTGGTGTGAATGGAATCCAATGGTGAGAAAAATTGGCGGTCAATGTCTTAAATTTGCTACTTGTATTATGTACATGTAATATTTATAACTGCAGAGGGGGTTGGATGAGTGGGTAAATGTGATTCGTCAATTGCCCATCATTTTTAAAAATTGTAATTTAATCGAGTGTTTCTATCTGAACGTGAAGGGGGATTGATTGGTGGAAGCTGGTTTTTTCCTCATCAGATTTCAGAAGCTAATTTCATATGCATCTTTATCCACTCTCACACTACATACCAAAAGCTAAGCCCTCTTTTCTCTTTCTTTCGTATCCCCCCCCTCTCTATTTCCTATTATTTTATCCTTTTTTCTCTGCCTTTTCAGATGCCACTTAGCTCTTTCTACTTGCAACTTGACTTTTATTTTCCTTGTTTGTTTATTTTTTTACATTTACTTGTGTTCACTTTGTTGGGTTGAACTTTGTTTTTGATAATCATACAACAAGTGCAGTTAGGGTTTGAATAAGTCACACAAATTTTTGGCCTCTAAAATTAGGGATGAGTACATAAGAGTTGTATTGGCTTCTTCATTTAGTTATTTACATGAAAAGTAATCCGAGTGATTAGAGAAGTTGATTAATGAGCTCAGGAATAGAAAAAATATTTAGTAATATTTGTAGATGCACACGATTTCTGATGCTTTTACAGCACTCATAATGTACAATGTGTGACTGGTGATGGCAGAGTTTGAGGGGGATTTGTTGGCATTGTTGAAAAGATGTAGTTGTATAGGTGGTTGCTGTAGAATACATGCTATAATTGCAATCTTGGCATTTGAGCTTTTATCATTTGGTAATCATCTTTGAGAAGTAGGCTTTAATTAGGACAGTAATTTATGTCAGAGACTTGATTAGAGTTAAGGCTACATCAAATAGATGATTGAAAGCTTGAGAGTTTTCTTTACCCCTTCGAACACTTTTAAGAATTCAAGTTTAGAGGCTGCAAACGCAAAGGGATTGTATTGTTGTTTGACTATTGGGAATATTGGTAAATGGCCTCAATTTGATTATTCTTTGGTCTTGTTCTTGATATGCTTATGTGTCATTTTTGAAAGAAAACCCTTACCGTTAAGGAAACTAAAGAATATCATGTAAACATGCTAAAAAGTTGCCTTCTATATATTATGGACTTTAAAAATAATAAGTGAGTATTAAGATTTTTTTTTTGAAGAATTAGGAAACATTTTAAGTTTTGAGGTTCCTGGGGCTCGAACCCAGGACCCCCAGCTTCTTTCTCCACTTTTGGAGAAAGCTGTGGCCACTAGATCAAGTCTAGTGGTTGAATATTAAGATTTCGATGTGAAACGAAATCATATATTTTCAATGTGATCGGTTGAAATCGACTATCGAATTCTATTGATCAGCTATTCAAATATGAGATAATTAAGTATCTGCCGATAATTTAAATTTAATGCTTTTAAAATTATCTAGCATGACATCTTATGTACATTTTAAACTTGGGAGGATCCAAATTCTGATGGAAGAAAGATGTTTAGTCAATGTAACAAATTAGGATTATAGTAACCTTTGAACCAAAAACAATTGTCAATTGATGGAAGCTATTTGTTTGAATTATATTTTTAGTCTTATGATATATCATCTTTATCTTTTGTAATTAATTCGGTCAGTACAGAAGCTCCATTACCTTCTAGGACTACAAGACATTTTGGTTAATTTAAATCTGTGTCTCAACATAAAAATTTAGGAGAGTTCTTTTGGGGATTGTTTAATTACTATTATATTTTGGATAAAATGTCATATTTGCTCCCCACATGCACAGCAATTTATCCTTGTGAGCCAACAGTGTCAGTTGCAAACTACTCTATAATATTAGATTTTTCTTCTAAAGCATAATTTATTTATTTATTTAATCTTACAACTGTAGTTGCTGTTCTGTTTACATATTTACAGCAGTAATAAATTCTTTTCTCTAGGCTCTATTTTCACTGTTATTACTGCCTGATATCTCTAATAAAAGCACTCTGTAGCCTTGCCTGTGGCCCTGCCTCAACCAATTAGAATGAAAATTTTAGAGGTAAAAATTTTAATGAGTGAAAAAGGGAAATAAAATGAAAAGAAAATAAAGAGTATAGTATGGAGCATTTCTGTCTTTAACATGCTGTGGAAATGCCTTTACAAAAGGTCCAAGTTCTCTGTTTCATATGAACAGACTCAAATTATGTTCAACAATTTGTTTTCAAACAGAAAATATTGGAATTTTTCTCTTTCTCTTTCCTTTTTATTCATCTCCTATAAAAATGAAATGAAAAAAAAAATAAAAAAGAGAGAAGGTTACAACAGTAATGGAGATTCTTCTGTCAGTCATCTTTAGGCTTTTGCTGACGTTTATTTTTTAAACCTGGTCCCATAGTACTTGCAGGCAAGATACCAGAATACCCATGAACCTATGTTTTCATTTCTAAAATGCCCTTGTTTAGTTAATTAAGAATTCTTAGCCCAGAAATCTAGGTGATTACCAAATCAACCTCACTTCAGTTCCCATCAATCAAGAATCAAGAGTCTTTGTTTTCCTATATTTATACCTAGGAATCACTTCTTTTCACTTTTTAAATGACGAGGACCATCCTATTCTGCATGTTCAACTAGATTTCGAACTAGGCAATTTAGGGATTACCCAAACTAACCACCTATAATCTAACTAAGATTAGGACTCTAATAGGGAGAATTTTGGTTCATACAGTTGTAGCCTTATTGATTATCAGTAAAAACTGCAGCTCAGATTTCACCCTTTTTCACTGGTATTTTGTTGGTAATTGTAACCATTTGGGGGTATTTTTTGTGGATTTTTGCGTGATAAATGGTAGAATTGAGCTTAGATTTCTATCAAGTTTAGACCTTTTTGTTGCATCTAAAGATCCCCAGTGCACAGTTGTAGGTTTGTTACATTAGCAAAAAATTGTATAATTTTTGCACACTCTTATGTGTGTACATAAATTGGGAAGCTACCACACAAGTTTAGAGCAAAGATAGGCAGGCGATATACTCTATAAAATGTAAATTTGTGGTTGAAGGGTAAGGATAGAGGTACCCTAACAGATCATTTAAGGCTGGTATTAAAAACGGTAACAAGTGTACTTTGCCAAAAAAAGGAAAAATCCAAAAAAATTTAAAAACCCTAGTCTGTCCTCAACTAGTATTTATAACACCCATGAGGCCCCTTCAGGCCAGTACACCGGATCAACCTCTGCATTGTGTACTTTTGTGCCTAAAAGAATATACAAAAGTAAAACCCCCAAAGAAAAAAAAAAAGACAACCATTATTCTCCTAGCCACCACCTTCTTTCTATGATTTGTGAGAGAAGGAGATGAGGGGTAGATCATCTAAGCAAGAAACAAAGCAGGGAATGGAAATTGATAAACTAAATAAGCTTAAAGAAGAACCCCATCTTTCTGGTGCTTATATCCGTAGCCTAGTGAAGCAATTGACCTCTTCTAGAACCAAAGACACCATGAATCATCCTAAAGATCGTAGCTTTGTTAGTGAAGATGGTTGTTCTAGCCAAGATATGACCATTGATGCCAAAAACCAACCAACCCATCAAACTCGACAGCCTCAACAACACAAAAAGCAGGTTAGGAGGAGACTCCATACCAGTAGGCCTTACCAAGAAAGGCTTCTTAATATGGCCGAGGCTAGAAGAGAAATTGTTGCTGCCTTGAAATTCCACAGAGCTTCTATGAAAGAACAACAACAGCAACAGCAACAGCAACAGCAACAAGAGCAACAACAACAACAACAACAACAACAGCCATCACTTCCAGTTCAACTTTCAGTTTCACCCTCTTCCTGTTTTGAGCTAGAAGGAAAGATCAAATCTAGGAGGAATCCTAGAATTTATCCATCAAACACTGCCAATTTCTCTAATTACTTAGATACCCTTTCCTGTACTTCTTTTAGCCCTCATGCACCTCCTCCTACTTATCCTTATTGCTGGTCCAACCCTCAATTTCATCCCCCTTCTCTCACTGATAACCTCAATTTCCCCCTTCCAAATCAAACTCTTGGCCTGAATCTCAATTTTCAGGATTTTAGCAACTTAGACACCTCTCTTTACCACAGCAACAACAACCCATCATCTGTCTACTCATCCTCTTCTCCATCTTCGTTCTCTTCCCCATCCCCTTCTCTTTCAATTGCCACTGAGGAAGTTGCGAAATTACAAGAATCGGGGATTCCTTCTATGGTGGCTGACTTGGGTGAGGCTTATGGCGGTGGAGGGCTTCACCAAGTGATGGATGATGATGAGATGGCGGAGATCAGATCAATTGGGGAGCAGCATCAGATGGAATGGAATGATACCATGAATTTGATGACGTCAGCATGGTGGTTCAAGTTCTTGAAGAGCATGGAATCTGATCCAGGAGTGAAAGCAGAAGATGATTGCTTTAGCCATCCGTTCGATCAAGTGATGGAGTTCCCTGCCTGGTTGAATGCAAATGAGGGCTGTTTGGAGGAGCATTTTGATCATTACTCTCCCCAAGACTATTACCATGAACCTACCCTGCCTTGGTAAGAATCTCTACTTCTCAAATTCATCAACTTTAAAGAATTTTGCTTAACCATATCTTCAAACTAGATCTCTAGGTTTGAAATTTATGATTTAGCCTGAATTTGATGGCACACGTGTTTGGATTAATTAAATCATGCCTTAATGACGGTTTTGACTCATGACAAAAATGATGCTTGATGATGTGGAGAAATTTCATTGAAATTGTAGAAAATGTTACAAATTAAGCTTAGTGATATGGTATTGAGCCACTATTAGGGACTAAATAGATAATTAAGGCTTGAATCATTAAAGCTATGCTTTAAATCCACCTACTCTTACACAATTAGGCCAAGAGGTGGGCTAGTATGACTTCTCATCTTTTTTATAACAGCAAGAAATGTTTGAACTTTGACGTTTACCTTATATATTTATGGCCTCATTAATTAATGGCACCTTTGACTCAAGCTATGGTACCTAAGAGTCCAGGTTTTAAATGTTTGTTTTCAATTTGTGGGCTTTCCATAAGCTGTCACACCAATTCAACCAGCCCATTATATTTCCTCTTTAAATATTTAATATCAATATTGTTTGATAATTACTAGATCCGGGTTTTTTTGTGCCTTTATTTTTCGGTGCCTCATACTAATTTCCGTCGCGCATTTCGTAAGTTTTTTTTTGCGAGGTTTTGAGATTGAGATCTCCATATTATGAACACCTTGATGCATAATGATTTTCCAAACTGAGTTAATTCCACTCGTTATTTAATGTAAGTACAATATATTATAATTATGTTGTCTCTAACCAATTAGCAGTTGAGAAGTGGAAATAATTATATATATTATTCTGCATAAATACAAAAGTTGATGGAAATTGTTGAGTTCATGGACTCATTTATTAAATTTGGTTTTTGTTTAATATTTGTGATGAACAGCATGGACATTGGAGAAATTGAAGGCATGGATGGAGAATGGCTAGCTTGAGAAGGATTGATTGTTTTTTTTTTTTTAATCAAATCTTTGGCTATTTTGTTTCTGTATTTGGTATTTTTCTCTCAGTTAGTATCTCTTTGGTTTTTTTTGGGTTAGTCTCTTTTTTTTGATATTATAATAAAACTTGGGAGCCTAGAGGGAAAATAATGTAATGAAAGGAGTATGCTCTCTCCTTATTCAGCTTCTTTATTTGAGATTATAATTATGATTATCAAATTCCAATATGCAGAGATGCACATCTTTGTATAATGTTGAGCAGTAGAGTGCATTTGCTTTAATGGCTATTTTGCAACTGTGCTTCTCTTTCCTTTTTTTTTTTTTTGGTTCTGTAAAAATACCCTTTTCATAATTATGATTTATGCCTTTTGTATAAAGATTGAGTTGAAGGGATATATAACTGTTTGGGCTTTTACTGTTAGCACCGCCATTGTTAAAGCAGCAAGGTTTCATTGGCAGACAAAAGCTTTATTATGAAAAAAAAGGATATTATTGCCTTCTTTTTCACCTCCTTGTGGGTTATTTTCACATTTATTTTTGTGTCAAATTATTCAATATGTATGGAGTTGGAGATGATTTTGACAAATTTCATTCAGATAATTTGACAAATTTGATTTTTACTATAATTTGTATTATGTTTCTCAAACTTAAGGGACTGTAGGTGATTAACTCCATCTTTGATAAATGGAGTGGCAAAATATTAGAATCTGGCGATTTCTGTTATTTTAGCCAAAATTTCTATAGTGGGATTAAGACAACTATTCTGATAGCAAAAGTTTGTATACGAGTTCAAAACAAAATTGTTTAGGACCACTCAAATTTGGGAATAGGCAGCGGCGGCTATGTTTGGGGATTTTATGCCTTTACAATGTGTCATGCCATGTGTTGTTTTTTGGAAACCCATCTTCCTATATTTCATTTTTCCTTCAAAATTTAAAATCCCTAACAAATCGAAAACTGCTCTGATCATGCACTGCTCTTGACTTCACTTCTCATCTTGTCATTGCACTGTTGATCCTCTTGTCGATGCACCGCTCCTCCTCCTGCCATCTAGCCACTCCGCCTCTGCTTTAAATGAATAAAAAAAATTAACTACATATGAGTTTATTTGTGACTTTGTTCTCAATTGAATTCACCTATTTGTTTATTGTTTTAGGGTTTAGAAAATGGATTCTATGCATGAATCATCAATTAGAGTTCTTGTAAGTGCAATGGATGTCGAGAATAGGTCACTTTTTTATTCAATGTCTTCTCTAAGAGATAAGGATGGTATCAGCAAGAAATTGAAGGACTATTTAGAACTCAATTTTGTTGCATTATGTAGGAATCATATAAGAGATCTGTACTGATGTAGTCTTGTTATGGCAAAAACAATTTTGTTTGGATGTGCTTGTTTGCTACGGTTAGGCAATCTCTGGTGACATAGAAATTTATTTTAGAGTTTTATCCTTTCAATGGTTTTATACAAAGATGTCTCAAAATAACCTCATGTCTATTCAAGCTCTGCAATTTATTTTTCTATATATATGCTCTACAACCTCATGTTTTATCCTTTCAATGTGTATGCAAATTTGTGTCATTATGGGTATTATGTCTTAGGTGGGAATGGTTTGGAGTCTTTGACGTATCCAAATAAATGTTATCCTATTAACAGAGTATGAATTTGCATTTCCAACATAATTTGTTGATATTTATTGGAGTCTTGGATGCAACTTAAAATATAATGTCATTGCTTGCAATTGAGTTGAGAGTTTGTTCGGTGTCAA
>CATIWQ010004005.1:0-20300 GCA_949673415.1 Euphorbia schlechtendalii
GGCCTGGTTTACAATGTAGTTCCCAAGCCTGGTCTGGGCTCGCGATTTTTTTTATTATAAATTTTTTTATTAAATTAAATAGCAAAAAAATAAAATAAATCAAAATATATTTAAATTTTAAACATAATTGCATTGTTTACTTAAAATCTTTAATATTTGATAAAATTAATTGCAATCAAGTATATAAATTTAATAGTATAAAATATAAAATTTTAAAATAAACATAAATTTAATGTATGAATATAAAATAAAACAAATAAATTATTCGTCGGGCCGGGCTTGAGTATTTATATAAAAACCAAGCCCGGCCCCTAAAAATTCGGGGTTTTGACAGGCTCGGGCTTGGGCTAGGTTTTTTTAAAAAATAAGTGTCCAAGCCCGGCCCGTTGCCCGCGAACAGGTCTATTTAACACATATGTCGACGTAACTTTGCACAAAAATATAGCAATTTGATGCACGTTGAAATCTGTAGGAGAAAACTAGAGGGAGAGGCCGAGAGAAATTCTGGTTATTTGATTACTTGAATGAATTTATAGATGTTGGTGTGCCCTAGTTTATAGGCATTGGTTCTTAATAATTTATTATAACTTGTATTGCATATGTTGTGTCATATTAATAAAGGCAATGAACCTACTGCATTTATATCTTGTGCTATAATATGAGTAGGGTATCTGTTGATTATAAATCATAAAACTGTCTCAAGTTTGTTCGGTCATGGGAATGATTAGAATTAAAGATTTGTATGTTAGATGATCTATAGTAATGGATTTTCTATGTCGCTTGTTAAGCAGATCATGAATATGAGCTGGACCGATCCATGCTAAGTATGTCTTGATTATCCTTAGACTAATTGTAACATACTAGTAACCTGGAATTGGGTAATCTGTGGTATACACCTAATGGGTCCTTAATTATTGGATTATAAGCATGGGCATGCTCAGTTTATTTCATGAACATGTTATTAGTAGTGTTGTAGTTTAAGGATTGCCATTTCATTTTGAGAAATTGAAAGACATCGCGCCGGCGTTGATAAACCATAATAGAGGGTGATAATCATCATGCCTTGTTCATTAGTTAGATGTCAAGAGCAAATGATTTTGCAAGATAACTACTGGGTTCAGTATCTAGATTAGACAGCTGTATTCTGTCCCAATTGGGGGCTGTAATGGTTTGTTAGATGCCGCTTACAGTCCATGGGTATAGCCCATTGCTAACATATGGATAGACCCAAAGGATTGTGCGCTTAGAATCACTGATTCGAGATTTATTGTACATGTAATGTTACAAGACATGATGAAGAAGTGATTATTAATTAATGGCTTATTGCATCTACAACCCCTTGAACTTGTCCAAAAAGGGTTGTTGTCACCCTGAACTTTGAAATGTGATAGATAGCCCCCTGTACTCGTCTAAAACGCGTTACTTTACCCCTCGTAAAAATATCGGCTTCAAGAACAAAAGGATATGAAAATGACGGGTCAAGAATCGATACAATATTATGACTAATTGAAGAAAATATTTAAAATAGAAATGAAGTTTTGAAGAAAATGAAGAACATATATTAGGAATTTTGAATGGTAAGAATTAGAATGTTAGGGATTTTTTTATTCATTTTCTATTCCACCAACATACTTCACGCGCGTGTATTTTGATGGTCATACACGTAACAAGCCAGGTTAGCACAAGGGGGTAAAGTGAGGCATTTTAGACAAGTACAGGAGGCTATCTGTCACTTTTCAAAGTTCAGGGTTGCAACAGCCCTTTATTGACAAGTTTAGGGGGGTGTAGATGCATTAAGCCTTAATTAATTGACATATCAAGTCAATGTAATTGAATAATCAATGTAACTCCAATTAATTAATTTAGTTAATGGTATAATATAATATAATTTATATTATTCATTAAAGTTAAATTAAGTTGATTAGATGTATTTACATATGTTATTTGTTTAATTAATAATCAAATAAGTTCATATGTGAAATAATTTAATTCAATAAATTTATTCAATATATTTTGCATACTAAAATAATTTGTTAACTGCTTTAGTTAATTAAATATAATTTGTAGTATGATAATCAATTTGATGAAATTGTATTGTTTTAATTTTATCTATGAGTTAAATTGTGAATTATAAATAATGTCAATTATAAATTATTTAAGGAATTAAGCTTGGTGGTTTAGTTATTAAATTAAGTTTCTATTGGGCCAAATTTATAATTAAATTAAACCTAGTTCTAATTAACTAATAAGAATTAAATAGTATAAAAATAAAACAAAATAAAACCCTAATCCTATATAAAAGAAACGTGTATAGCAGCCAAAAGATGGGGGAGCAGCCACATACACGTTTGATGGGATAAAGAATCAAGGTTCTTTGAGTTTTCTTTGTTTTTTCTTCGTCTTCTTCGACTAGCACCAGACTTGATTCGAGAGGGGTTCGTGTACGTGATCTTGGAGGGCTTTCGTTTTGAAAGCCTCGTCTACATCAACTTCTTACAGAGACATTCGCTGTGAGTTTTATATGCTTTAATCTCACGATTTTAAAATTTCATTGTATGGTATTTGATAAAAGATCCTCGTGGATTTGAAATTTTCAATCGATTTCCGCCTTTGTGATTGATTTTCGATGACAATTCCTTTCTGTTAGTATCATGAACGGGTTTCTTTCAAATTGATACAATGATTTTATTTCATAGGGATTCCTTTGATGATTGGAATAGCCTATGAAATTTTTTAGTTCATGGATTTTGTTATTTTTCCTCATATGTTTTTGTTATTTTTCCTCATATGTTTTTGCAAGATAATAAAATTGGAATATATTGGTTATATTTTTCCTCATATATTATAGGTTATTTTTCCTCATATGTTTTTGCAAGATAATAAAATTGATTTATATTCTTGTTAATTATGTTTCTGTTTGATGTTAAAATTTGTTTTAATTTGATTAAATTAAATATAAAGATTTTAATTAAAGAAATAATAAAGTTTTTTTTTTCCGATCGCCGGGTCGCGGCGGCTCCACCGCGGGAGCCACCACAAGACTGTGTAGCAGCGCTGGATACAGTTTGCTATTGTGGTAGCAGTGGCTCCCTTGCGGGAGCTACTGCTGCCACAACAACTGCTGCAACAGTAGCAGCTACTGCTGTTGGCAACACATGTTGCGTAGGCAGCATATGCTGCGCATGCAGCAACTCCAAAGGAGCTGCTGGCGCTGTGCAACACCTGCATAGTGGAGCAGCTCCGTAAGGAGCTGCTCCCATGGCCTCACCAGGCTGTTCGGGATAGCCTGCCATAGATTCCGAGTTCAAGTTTTTCAACTTATTTGTTTAAAGTTTGATTTTTTTCCACATTATATTTAATTTCATAAAATCCGTTTTTGATAAAACGGTGGATTGGATCGTTTTGTTCATATTAAAATTTGTTTTGGGTATTTTGTTGATCTAATGCCATGAATTTTAAGGCGTTAAAATTTGATAAATTTTAAGGTTAAAATTCATTGAGAATATCCTTAATAAAATTCAAGGCTAAATTTTTTTTAAAAAAAAAAATTAATTGAATTTGTATATGGAAAAGTTCCTTGATTTTTTTATTAAAGATTTACATATTTTAGGTTATAGGTTTTAAGATAAAACTTGATATAAAATAAATATGTTAAATGTGAAATTTACTCATTTGATTGTGGTACCAATGCAAATGGGTGTGTCAAGGTTAGGAATTGTGATCCCCAAATTCGAGTGGGAGCAAAATTGAAAGTTTTGCTATATGACTAAAAGCATACGAGCCTTAATAGGCTTGAGATCACAATTAGCTAAGTTGGTGGTTTCATCAATTATTTGGCTAAATTATAACAAGTGTAATTATATGATATTAAATAAAATTTGTTTTAAAAGTTTTAAACAAATATTTTGGTTTTCATAATTACACCACCCAAATTTGTTATATAACCAAATAAATTAATCCATCAAACATTGAGTCGTTTAAAGTGTTTCCCAGATTCACACCTCTTCCATACACTGGAGCACAATGTGTAACATGCTCAGCAGGACACATTATGTTTCTCAGTGGCCCGCGGAGGGTTAGGATACTTTGTTTAACTAACATGTGGAATAGTGGTTTGACTCAACGGGTTTTTGTTCTAACTCAGTTAGGCCCAAGAACACAGACGGGTAAAGTACCAATATGCCGGTCAACCAAGAATCCTTTGAGAAAGGATTGGATAGGTTATCCTACCAGGCATTCAATAATGGTTTCTATGTTCTGGCTTAGTCTGGCTCATTATTGAAGGGTTGTGGATCTTGGTGAAAAACCAATAAAATCATCAACATAGATTAATCTGGATTAATTAATCTTTTGTGGTTTTAAAGACTTTTGTTTCGATTTTGTATTGTTTTTTTCGTGCCGGTAATAACAATGATCTTCAATAATAATGACAACCAATTGTTTGCATTATGATATATCCTTAATATGAACAAGCTTTTTGGACAAAAATTCCTTGATTGGAGCCGGAACTTATGGATTATTCTGAGACATGAATCAAGGGAACATGTGGTAGAAAGCCCGAGGATCAATAGCCGGGATATCATGCCATCACAAATTGAGTGGTATGATAAGTACACGAGGGATAACCAAGATGTTAAATGTCTAATGTTGGCTAGCATAGTGCCTGAGCTACAAAAGCAATTTGAGGGGATGCATACCTATGCTATGATAAGGTCTCTTAATGAGACATATCGTGATCAACTTTATCAAGAAAGATTCTTGATCATGAAGGCATTTAGATCTTTTAAGATGGACGCTAATACTTCCATAAGTGATCATGTACATAAGATGGAAATCCTTATTAACTCGTCTTGGTGTACTTGTTTCATGGGAGTCGATAACTTATCACTTAGTAGCTTCTCTGCCTGAATTCTATAACCATTTCATCTCGGCTACAAGACAAAGATGAGTAGAAACTTAGCTAAGTTGCAAGAGATTCTTGAGCTTGCTGAAGGGTTAGTAAATAGGACTCAGCTTGGATTAAAGATGGACAACATGTCAAGAGTAAGGGGCAAGGAAGAGACCTTGAAAGTCAAGGGGCTCAAGGTTAAACGAAGAGTTAAGTCTGATTTACGTCCCAAGGATATAAGTATCAGATATAAATGGAGGGGACACAAGAGGAGAATAAGTCCTCACTGATTTAGGAGATAATGTGAAGAATGGATATTCTTCATGCATGTATCTATGTTATAGATATTCGTGTCTCTGCTCAACATTGGAGTATTCAATACTAAATGTGGTTCTAACATTGATAATGTTCAGGAACTCAAGAGTGAGAGGCAGTTGGGATCAAGACAAGTGGTATCTATAATCAATGATGAAGCTCTTGGAGTTTTCATATGAGATTTAAGAATAGCATTTAGTGATAGCCAACTTATTATTTTGGTTCTGAAATGATGTAAACATATGCTCATTGTTAATGAGAAATTAGTTTATATTTTAGTCAAGGATGATTCTAGATATGTAATTTTCATTTGTAATGAACAATAATATCTGAGAATGTTTATTCTTAACTTTTAGTTTGGGATAGTTCTTCCTTGAGGTGATCAATATAATAGATCTATTATATAAAGAGCGCCATATGAAATATGGTTGGCCTATGGCCTATCACATCTTTCATAAAGATTTTTGTTATGTAGAATATGAGTCGAACTCCTGGACATAGGATTGAAGAATATGTCATGAGATTTGAAAAAGATTAGTACAAAGGAAAATATTTACGCCTATTTGTGATTTATCCTTTAAAGAAAAGGATAATGCACCCCACAACCCTGCCTAAATATAAAGTTCAAGGCATTAGAGGTGTTTTTCTAAATATAAAGTTCAAGGCATTAGAGGTGTTTTTCTAAAGAATATAACTCTTTGAGAAAAATAGTGGGAGCAAAATTGAGCTTATAAAAATAGTGGGAGCAAAATTGAGCTTATAAGTTCAAGGTGCACAATTTCTTTGAAAAGGGACAAGTCAGAATTTGCACTTAGCTTCACTTGATTAAAGCTTAAGTTGTAAGGCACAGATGATCTAAGAAAGCATGTTGGTTCAATCACAAATCAAGGAAACATAGTTTCTCTTGAAAAGTGATTACTCTTGGCATGAGGAAGAGTTTTAGAACTCATTGAAAGGCTTTTGAATTCCTTAATGGAATTAAGCTAATATGCAATCTATGCACCGCAATCTATTTGGTAACTAGATTGGCTCACTTGTGAACATATGGGTGATACGGTGCATTTGGAAATTTCAATAATGCTTAGGTGGATAATGTGTATAAGTGATGTTTTTGTGTCCAAGTGTTAAATTATGATAGTGTAAAAATGATTGGCGAAATATTGAAAGTGATTTACTAAAGTTTTAGTAAATACTTTGTGATGCTAAATTTAGGTGGAACTATTACAATCTGATTGGATATAAATTAGCTTGACTAGATCGGATCCAATAGAATGATTTAAGGGTAAATATCCATATAAGATAGATCAAATCAGTTTGCACCTAAATATCAAATTTAATTTGGTTTCATCATGATAACTAAAAGTTGTAAAACGAGCTACAAGCTCTATACAAAGTATCATTGTTAATTATGGCAGATGCTGAGCACATGGTAGCATGTGATACTACAAAGTGTGCTATAAGAATCATGAAGTTCATAAGTGAGGTAGGAATTGATAACTATCCTAAGCTTACTTGGTGTTTTTCATGACAAAACGAGTGCCATAGCACAAGCAAAGGGACTTGGTCACAGAATCCGAACACGTGTTCAAAATGTTTGAAATCCATATTATATATATATATATATATATATATAAGATAATAATTGTGAGCAGACGACGTTCCACCTGTGCGGTCGTCGCGATGCGCTGGCCCCGTGATATGGGGCGTGGGTTTTCGAAAATAAAAATTGATTTTTCAGCTCTGAGAGAGCGCATTGGAAAAGAAGTTTCACTTGAAAGACTCAAGATCAGGATCCCTAGTCCGTGTTACAGAGTCGCCACCCGGATCAGCTCTTTCGGGAAAATTCGGTACAACGTAGATCCGTTTGCCTAATCCATACCACAAAATAGAGATTTGGGTTCGGGATGGGTTATCTATTTTGTCGTCATTTGAGTTAAATTACACTATGTGAGAAACCACGTTTATAATATTCGAACTGAACTAGATATTTTTATTTTTAGTTTATAGCACATGCATAAAGCGATAAATAAATGGCGGAAAGTAAACACGTAGGAAATTAAAATGCACCTAGTCTATGGGGATTAATTACATCATTGGTTTAGGGGTTTTACAAATCGCCTAAAAACATCGAAAATCTAGGGGAATGAACATCAATATCCTATTATACAACCGATCTAACAAATACATAATTTTTATTAAGATAAATACGATACCCGAAGGAAAATAAAATCCTAAGCATACATCTAATTTAACTTGCCTGCATCCACAAAGATTAGTACAAAATATTTTCACCAATATGTACCAATGCGCCAAATATGTTCGATTTTTAAAATTTGGAAGACCCTTGTGGTCTAATTAAATAAAAAGTGCCAACAAAGGCTCGCGGTTTTCGTTATAAAAATGATTCATTTTTATATAAGTATGTTGCTCATTTTATTAATGAAAATGCTGCATGTGAATTTTGTTGGGTCGGAGATCCGAGAACGGGGTTCTCTTCGTGGGGGTTTCCTAAATCAAATTTAATTATTTACAAATAAATGAAAGTGATAAGTAATTCTAGGTCCATGAACATAATCATTGCCTTTTATATATATTCCGAGGAAATTTAAATACGGTAATAATTTTACCTCGGTTAAGAGGAAACCGATATTCGAATTTTATCTCGGAATATATCCAAAAGATTAATATAAAATTATTATATTAATCTTGATATATTCATGTAAATAAATAATTTTTATTAATTAATCCATAATTAATAAATAATATACAAATTTGCATTTTTTTTAAAAAAGAAGTAACATCGGTGTCGGCGTTGTAACATTGGTACCAATGTTGCAAAATTTTAGGTAACATCGGTGCCGGCGTTTGTACCATCGGTACCGATGTTACCTTTCTAGACCTGCAAAAAATGGCTGAAACAGCACAAAAAAATTCGAAACTTCAAATGATGATAACTTTCTCTATACTTAACCGATTTGGATGATCTTTATCATTCCGAAAAGCTCAAGACGTGTAGAATATGTTTATGAAAACAAAATATTAAAATAGGTTTGAAATTATACTGTAATTCCCGAAAAATAGATTAGTGTGCAAAAATGGAAATAACCGAAAAGCAAATGAAACTTTAAAAATAAAAGCGTAAAAATGTAAACACAAACTCTAGGAACTCAGAGGCTTACCCCGTAGTCAAGAATCCACTTTTCTGAGATCCGCAAAGCTCCTCCGGGAAGTCCTCCTCGTTTCTTTGGTTAGTTGTCAAGGTAGTTTAGTTTGAGAAAACCGAGTAATGGAGCAAGTGTTGCGCCACAAATTTTAAGTAAAATGATTTTCGTGCAGTTACAGAATATGTTTATGATTTCTTTGTCCAATTTTACCAATTCAAAACTTAACAAAGATGTTTGAAAATAACTTAGTCACAAATATGAAAAACTAAATTTTGTTATATAAAACCTTTCTTTTCTGAATACACTGATATTTTTTATCCTTTGTGTGTTCCTCCCCTCCTAAAATGCAGAATATGAGCCTCCTTTTATGGTGAGCTCTGTTCAATCCAAGTCAAAAAAGGCTACATATAGGTTTTTGGCATTTTCCTCTATTTTCTTCCCACTAATGTCCCATCCATAATTATGGAGGGCCATTTCCAGCTACCTTAATAGTGGAAAATGACTGAAAATCAATTATTGAAGATTTGTTCAATAATTTTTAGAATTCTGCAATCATTTGCTGATGATGTCATTGCGACATCGGTACCGATGTTAGTGACATTGATACCGATGTCACCAACATCAGTACCGATGTTAATCATCAGTACCGATGTTATGGCACTGGTACCTATATTAGTTACATAGGCACTCGTGATTTTCGATCTAACTTTGGTTTAAATTGGATTTGGTTTCTGATGATGTAGCAATATCGGTGCCAATGTGGTAATGCCGATACTGGTCTAATTTAAATAAATAAAAAAACATCTACGGTTTGTAAAGAAAACGAGAAATGCTTCTCCTGAGGACCTCCGAGACCCTGTCAAAGTAGAAGACTAGCAAAGGAAAATAAATTACAGCTTCATCACCGAACTCGCGAGTGGGGATTAAAATCCCATGCTCACAGGCTACCCCTCGTGGGATCACTGCTGATATGATATCAGTATGGTCCCATAATTTAAAGAGCAGCGGGGTTTAGAAATGATACATGACCAGTCGCGGTTGGCACTTTCCAGTATGGGGTCTTTGTGTTAATCCACGGCTTTACATAATGTCGAAGTGAGCGGTTTCCCTATGCTCCTTGTGAGCTACCTGTTTAATAGTTAGTCATGAAAAAGTACGTACTGTAATAAGTTCATTGACTGTAATAAGTCAGGAAAGGTGTGGATCGTAATAGGTCCACTGACCATGTTAGGTTTGGAAAATGTAAACGGTGATAAGTCAGGAAAATGTGGATCATAATAGGTCCATTGACTGTAATAGGTCGGAAAGTGTCGACCGTAATAGGTTCATTGACTGTAAATAGTCGGAAGATGGGGATCGTAATAGGTCTGTTGACTGTAATAAGTCAGAAAGTGTGGACCGTAATAGGTCTATTGACTCTAATAAGTCAAAAAATGTGGATCGTAATAGGTCCATTGACTGTAATAAGTTAGAAAAAGTGGATCGTAATAGGTTCGTTGACTGTAATAAGTCAGAAAGTGTGGACCGTAATAGGTCCATTGACTATCATAAGTCGGAAAGTGCGGATCGCAATAGGTACATTGACTGTAATAAGTCGGAAAGTGCGGACCATAATAAGTCGGAAAGCGCGGACCGTAATAGGCACATTGACTGTAGTAAGTTAAAAAGTGCAAACCGTAATAGGTTAATTGACTGTAATAAGTCGGAAAGTGTGAACCGTAATAGGTCCATTGACTGTAATAAGTAGGAAAGTGTGGACCGTAATAGGTCCATTTACTGTAATAAGTTGGAAAGTGTGGACCATAATAGGTCCATTGATTGTAATAAGTCAGAAAGTGCGAACCGTAAGAGGTCCATTGACTGCAATAAGTCAGAAAATGCAGATCGTAATAGGTCAATTGACTGTAATAGGTAGGAAAAAGCAGACGTAATAGGTCCATTGACCATAATAAGTCAGAAAATGCGGACCGTAATAGGTCCATTGACCGTAATAAGTCGAAAAATGAGGATCGTAATAGGTCCATTGACCGTAATAAGTCGAAAAATGCAGACCGTAATAGGTCCATTGACCTTAATAAGTTAGAAAATGCGGATCGTAATAGGTCCATTGACCGTAATTAGTAAAAAAATGTGGACCGTAATAGGTCCATTGATCGTAATAAGTCAGAAAATGCAGACCGTAATAGGTTCATTGACCGTAATAAGTCAGAAAATGCGGATCGTAATAGGTCCATTGACCGTAATAAGTCGAAAAATGCAAACCGTAATAGGTCCATTGATCGTAATAAGTCAGAAAATGCGGACCGTAATAAGTCGGAAAATGCAGACCGTAATAGGTCCATCGACCGTAATAAGTCAGAAAATGCAGACCGTAATAGGTCCATCGATCGTAATAAGTCAGAAAATGCGGATCGTAATAAGTTGGAAAATGCGGACCGTAATAGGTTCATCAACCGTAATAAGTCAGAAAATGTGGATCATAATAGGTCCATCGACTGTAATAAGTTGGAAAATGCGGACCGTAATAGGTCCATTAACTATAATAAGTCGGAAAATGTGGACCTTAATAGGTCCGTTGGTAGAAAATTTTATGTCACAATTTAATTCTGAAAAAAAAGAATAAAAAAAAAATTAAAAAAATAGCATCGGTATCGATATTGTATATATCGGTTCCGATGTCGCGATTCAAGCAGCAGAATGTATATATCCGGGAAATTTTTTCATTTTTTCCAATCCTTTCCTTTTCGAATTTTAGCTCCCAAAACCTCTCCTTTTTCTTTTTCGGTAAAATCTTTGACTTCCCGTCATGAGGGCTAAGATCAAGGGTAAGAAACCCTGTAACATTGCTGCTTCGTCTCTCCCGATTCATCTGGTGAACCCGAGACTTCGATCATGTTCCATGGTCCAAGGATATGGCCTTGACTCTTCGGACGAGTTCGTGGGCTATTCCCTTACTTCCCCCATTACTTCCCTCATCCCGAATGTTTATGAACACATTTTGAAACTCCAGGTAACTCGATAATCTCTCGTTTACTCCGATTTTCCTGATTTTGGATTTTTAAGATTTTAGACTTAAACTTGGATTGGAACCGATTTCGTGTGGAACCGGTCCATGAATGGGTAGTATTTAGGGTCATTTAGATGTTTAGAACATTTAATTTCACGACATTTGGATTTTTCAAGATGATTTTTGACAAGAAATCGTGAAATGGAGAAGGTTGTTGTTCTGCAACCTTAACATCGGTACCGATGTTAGGGTTGCAGACCTAACATTGGTACTGATGTTAGGGTTGCAGACCTAACATCGGTACCGATGTTAGGACATCGGTACCGATGTTAGCTAACATCAGCTCATGTTTTTCAGCTTTTCTCCATTTTCAACTTGTGTTTATGCTAAAAAAAGTTTGATTTTTAAGCATTTACTTGTGCCTTGAGATAAAATTTGGATTTACGAGCTTGCTTGCTTCCTTTTTGCCTGGTTTTGCAGGATAAAGTAGCGTCGTGGATATAATAATAACCACTTTCTTTTTGCAACCGTATTTATTTGTGAATACGATTGGAATTCGTACCTTGAGCTCTTGTTGGGCCAAGATACGGAGGGATGCAGATTTAGAGGTGACTATCTGGGTCACTGGTTTTAGGGGTATCGCGAGTGTGCTCCCTGATCAGATGCCACATTTATCGCATGTTGCCTTAACTGCGATGGTGGAGCGCTAGTCGAAGACGATGCACACCTTTCATCTATCGATTGGGGAGCTGACTATGACTCCTTCCAATGTTGTGGCCATGATGGGCTTGCATTGGGATGGCTCCACCATCCATTTTTACACCTTTTTGGATAGGTTTCCTACCTTGACTCGGGTGGTGAGTAGGGTAGAGGAGTTATTTGGCATGTTTCCCCGTGCGGGAAAGTTGGCGTACGACGACCTCTACAACTGTTGGCGGAGGATTCAACCAGTTCCAGAAGAGCTTCGCCCTCAGGCAGTAAGGGCTTTTATCATCAGCCTTCTGACTATCATCTTCATTCCCGTAGCATCTAGCAAGATAAATTATGGACTAATATCGGCAGTTGAGGATGTAGCGAACATCCCCCGAGCTGGAACTGGCCTCGAGCCATACTTGGGCAGATGTACTATGGCTTGGATTATACCGTGAGGGTGCACAATAAGACCTTCAAACTCAATCACCTCCTCCTTCAGGTATATGTTTATGTCTATTTATGGATTATATTTACACAATCGTGATTCTCATACCGTCATAGTTAAACGTGTTTATTTTGTAGGTTTGGGCTTTTGAGTACCATGTACTTCCTCCTCCTATCTTCGATGATACCCCGGAGTAAGAGGCTACCTTTATCGCTCAATGGTGTCGTCGGGTGAGTGGCCTGCGCAAGTGGAGGACCAGCTACCGTGAGTGCATCCGCCATCTCTCCCGTGATCAGGTACTCTTTTTCGTCCTTAGAACATTGATTGTCATTTTATTCTTTTTACGTAACAAGTTGATGATTGACTCGTCTTCTTTTCCATTTATATAGAATGTGGAGGATCCCTAGGAGGTCGTGCCCAACTGGGATGATGTCCTGGAGGTGAGGAAAGATATAGATGATTACCGCATTATCCTAGAGAGCCCTCAGTCTTACCAGTGGTATTTTAGTGAGCGTATCCGGGATTGGAGGACTTCTATTATAGCTGCTAGGCCTATGCCTCCTCATCCTCCGACGGGCGTGTTTTAGCCTCATTTGACGATCACAACTTTAGCCCATCGTATGGAATTTCCTTGAGCGGAATGGAGTCATGATCGAGTGCGTTGATGGTGATTACCAGATTCATTTGATGTTTCTCTAGCCACCCTGTCCTCAATTGTGGCATGATGACATCGAGTTGTGGCATCGTCGTAATGCCGAGGTCATTCTTTGAAGGGCCATAGCGGGACTATTCGATGATGAGGATGAGGAGGATGATGATGACGGTGATGACCAGGGTAGAGATGACCAGGGCGGAGATGACCACGGTCACCCTGGTGGAGATACCCCTGACGTGGATGCCTATCACAACCTTGCAACTCATACTTCACAGCCTTTTCAGGTTGGTACCACCAGAGTATGACTTTCCTTTTATCATACATGTCATTCTCTTCATGTTTCTTTTTCGTATTGATCATTGACTTGGTTCGTATATTTGCAGACGGGTTGTAACAAGCGCGCTCGTGCTGAGGCTGGGCGATTCACGGGTCTCTCCATGCCGCCTTCGAACATCGTGGGGGGTCGGGTGGCTATTCCTATGGATGATTCCTTCTCTCTCCTCTCTCTAGTCGGGGACACTACTCATGTAGAGCTTCTTACTAGTCATCATATATTGGACTTCATCACCCAGGACACTACTCATGTGAGATCCTTTCTTTCCATGATCCTTCTCATTTTTAGTTTTCCTTCATACTGACATTTCACTTTGTCAGGTTCGACGAGATGAGGCTGAGAGGATGGCGCGCTAGTACATGTCAACCCGGAATTTAATCATCGAGCAGAACAAAACCGTCGGGGGTAAGATTAACCACTTTTGCTTTTCTAGTTTTCACTGGTTACTTATGAAAATAATACTTCATGCATGATGTGATTGTGATGTGATGATAAATGACATGATGTGTGATTTTCTGTGCCAGGTTTTGCTTGCGTTGGAACGCCAAGCTTGGTCTTCTGTGGAGGCTAGCGCTCTGGAGCTAGGAGATCTGCTGGCATTGGCGCAGTAGCATAACCGGAGGATGGAGAGGGCTCTTTCCCAAGATAAGGGCAAGGGTAAGAGCAAGGGCAAGGAGTGGATAAAGGTTGAGGTCGGGAGTATGGAGGCCGATGATCGAGCCTTCGCCAAGCAGTTGAGGAGGATGAGGGCCGCCAGCATTCGGGGAGAGGTGTCTGGAGGATCTATTCTCTATCTTGAGGCTTCAAAGGATGATATTGATGATGCGAGCAGGATCCAAGAGTCTCTTGGTGGAGAAGAGGAGGAGTCAAACCGCTCTACCGGTAGTGATTAGGCTTCTGGCCAGTGTGGGCCTTTATAGCGTAGCTTTTTGATGTACTTTCTTTACCTCTGATACATTGGGGTTTTTAAAACTTTGCCACATTTATTTGATGCCATTTTTCTTTTATCATGTGAGTGATTAAGAAAGGAAAATAGGTTAAGTCCTTACGACTATAGATGAATGAAGCTATTTTATTATAGAAATCGACTTTTGCATAGAGTATACCAATGTGGTTAAATTCTATCGGATTTGTATGTCTTTTGGAACTAAACACATTATGAAATGCTCGTTGTTTACTTGTGACGTTTCAATCATTGGCCTTCATATACTTTCACAAACATGCGCATAATAATTTTTAGCAAGAAATGATATCTTTATTGATGAAATAAATTGAAGTACAAACATTTCGAGTGATCTGACTCCTGTCATTAGCTAGCCCTCTCAGGTTTTCTAACTAATGATTTTATTCACTCTTTATCCTAAGTTTTGCCTGAATCGCCCTTTTCGGGTTTTCAACTTAGCGGACTATCTTATTTTTTTGCGAAAAAGGCCCTAATTTTTACTCAACCAACAGAGTGTCAGCTGACGGGCTTATTTACATATGTATTTTTTGTTTTTTTTGTACTTCTTTTCTAGATTTATTTCTTTTCCTAAACATGGTAGTGCTTAAGTTTATCTTGATTGATGGGGTTAACAAACTCATTACCATCCATATCCATGATCTTGATTGCCCCTTTGCTCAGCACTTTCTTGACTACAAACGGACCTTCCCAATTGGGCCTGAATTTTCCTCTGACGTCCATGTTCAAAGGTCTCAACTATTTCAATACCAAATCTCCTACTTTCAGGGTTTCCTTCTGATGCTTGACCTTGTTGTTGTACGCTCTGGCCATTCACTGTTGATACATCTGATGGTGTTCCAAGGCTTTGAGGTGGCGCTCATCAATCATGTTAAGCTGTTCAAATCTAGCTCTAGTCCATTCTGACTCTCCCAATTTGGCTTTTAAACCTATCCTTAAAGACCTCACTTCTGTCTCCACTAGCAAGATCGCCTCCATTCCATATACTAGTGAGAAAGGAGTTTGGTTTGTGGGGGTCTGAATACTTGTTCTGTAACCCCAGACTGCAAAAGGTAGCTTATCCGCCCACTCTAGATACGTGGTCACCATTTTACTCAAGATCTTCTTGATGGACTTGTTGGCTGCTTCCACTGCCCCATTAGCTTGTGATCTATATGGCGAAGAGCGATGAAGCTCAATACCGTATTTCTCAAGTAGTTCTGCCATTGCCCCTTGGAATTAGACTCCATTATCTAACACTATGTGATGAGGGATCCCATACCGAGTGAAGATGTGATTTTCTATGAACTTGGACATTTTCTTGGCGGTGATATTGGAGTAGGATTCGGTCTCTACCCACTTGGAAAAGTAATCAACCGCTACTACGATGAATCTATGGCCGTTGCTGGAGGAGGGGCGAGTCTCTCCAATTATGTTGACCCCCCATGCTGAGAATGGCCAAGGAGTAGATAAGCTATGAAGATATGAGGGAGGCAGATGGCTAAGGTCCCCATAAATTTGGCATTCGTGGCATTTCTTAACTTCTGCGATACAGTCAGCCACCATTGTAGTCCAATAATAACCCTGACGTTGGATCTTCTTGGATAGGGATAAGCCATTCATGTGTGGCCCACAATCTCTGGTATGTAGTCTTCTGATGACAAGCAAAGCTTCTTTCTCAGTCAAAAAATGGAGCAATAAACCATCTTGTGTATGTCAAAATAAATCATTATCAAGAAGTCTGAATTGGACGACTAGGCGACGGAGGGAAGTGCGCTCGGAATCTATGGCACCCTCAGGATAAACCCCATCTTTTAAAAACCGGACAATATCATAATACCAGCAACCCAAGTCTTAGTCTTCATCGATTATCATTGTTCTGCAATAATAGGGCTCTTTGGCCGATTGAAGTACTAATGGTTTGATGGGTTGAGTCTGGGGCCCTTCCCACATAGAGGCTAGAGTGGCCAAGGAATCTTCCATTTGATTATCCTATCGCGGAACATGGCGAAATACACATTTATCGAAATTGGCGGAGGCCAAACAGACTGCTTCTAGATAGGGGTGAAGTGACTCCTCTTTGATTTCCCAGTCACCGGTTACTTGCTGAATTATTAGAGGTGAATCTCTGATGACTGAGACTTCTTTGGCCTTTACCTTTCTCAATGCTTCCAAGCTGAAAAGATATGTTTCGTATTCGGCCCCGTTATTTGTAACAGGGAACTCCAAACGCTTGGATAGTGGAATGACCTCATTCTGGGGTGTGATTAAGACTACGCCGAGGGCTGCTCTATTGGGATTCATAGCACCATCAAAGTACATAGTCCACTCCTTCTTCACTTCATCTACCCAAGTGAGTTGCTTATCTAGGAACTCAAGGTTTTCTACGTAATCGGAGTCCATTGCCTGATTATCCAAGAATTCGACAACCGCTCGACCTTTAATAACTTTCCTAGTGGTATTCTCAATATCGAATTCAGAGAGGAGCAACAACCACCAGGATAGTTTGCCTGTCAATGTGGGAGATTGGCATAAGTACTTCATAGGATCAACCTTAGCCACTGCCTGAACTCGATAAGATTGGAAGTAGTGGCGAAGCTTCTTTGTTAGCTATACCATAGCCGCGCAAATCTTCTCCACAATTGAGTAGCGGGTTTCATACTCTAACAACTTCTTGCTTAAGTAGTATATTGCATGCTCCTTCCTGTCGTCATCCTCTTGTACTAGCATTGCCCCAACAGAGGACTCTTCGATGGCCAAGTAGAGGATAAGAGGACATCCCAGAATGGGAGGCTTTAGAACAGGAGGCTTGATCAGGTACTGCTTGATCCTTTAGAATGCGATCTGGCACTGGTCATTCCACACAACCAGCTGCTATTTTCGTAGCAACTTGAAGATCAACTCGCAAATGGTGGTTAAGTGGGCGATGAATCTGCTGACGTACTGTAGGGATCCCACAAATGACCGTACTTCCTTCTCTGTTTTCGACACTGGCATCTCCCTGATGGCTTGGCTTTTATCAAGGTCCATCTCTATACCCCTTTGACTCACTATATACCCCAGTAACTTTCCTGAGGTGACCCCAAACACACACTTTTTGGGTTGAGGCGTAGATTGTACTTCTCAATTCGAGTGAGAAATCTATCGAGGATAAATGGATGCTCTCCTCAAGTATTAGATTTAACTAACATATCATCCACATACATTCTACCTCCTTATGAATTAAGTCATGTAGTAAGGTCGTGGCAGCTCTTTGATAGGTTGCCCCTACGTTTTTCAATCCGAAAGGCATGACTCTGTAGCAGTAAACCCCCCACTTAGTGATGAAGGCGGTTTTGATCTTATCTTCGATTTCCATAAGGATTTGATTGTACCCCAAGAAACCGTCCATAAATGAGTACATGGTAGCTCTAGCAGCACTGTCGACCAAGACGTCAATATGAGGCAAAGGGAAGTTGTCTTTTGGTGAGGCTTTATTCAGATCCCGGAAGTCAACACATACCCAAACTCTCCTGTCCTTCTTTGCATCTGGTACAATGTTGGCAAGCCATGTAGGATATTCCACCACTTCTAAGAACTTGGCTTCTATCTGTTTGGCTACTTCCACTTTCACCTTCTCGGCCCACTCATGTCACAATCTTCGAAGCTTTTGCTTGATTGGCTTGACTTGTGGATCGGTGGGGATTCTGTGCTCGGCGATTGCTCCATCAACCCCTGGCATGTCTTCGTAGGACCACGCGAATGCTACCACATGTTTTCTAAGTACATTTTTAATCTCACATTCTTCCTTAGGAGTCAGATCACTCGAAATCATCACCATTTTAGGCGATTCATCCGTACATAAATTGATTTCATGCAATGAGGCATCATTTATGCTAAAAACGTTATGTGAATGGTCATGAAAATGCATGCTTCCATCTGGCAAAACATCACACAAGTAAGCAAAGTTCTGATTCATTGATGATAGTGCCTCATAGGCTGAGTTGTTCATGTCAAATATATTAGCAATATTAAAAATTACATCACTAACATCATTCTCCTCCATAGGCGGAGGGTCTTCACTTATCATCGGAGTTGGCTCTTGGATAGTGGGCTCAGTAAGGGTGGTCTTCTATTCCTGGGCAGTTGCTTTGGTGATGGCCTCTGCTACTGTAGCTAGCTGCTCCTTGACGCCTCCCTCTTTCTTCTTCATAAGTACTGCGAGGGCCTTGGTGATGGCTTCAAGAGCATCCTAGACCTCATCCTCCATAGGTTCAGATTAAGGTTCGTCTTCCATGAACATCTTGGCCTTCCCTTTATTCTTGGCAGCCACCATAACGGCTTCAGGGGTCCTGTCTTTTACCCCTTCCTTTCTGCTGGCTCCTTCTAGGTACATAACATCCTCCGAGCCATTCACAGACTCAACTATCGGAGCTATCATTCACTCCTTTGCGAAATCATACACATCACCAAAGATTTCAAATCCTGGAACATACTCTCCGCCCACTACCACTGATTCACTATTCCCCAAGTATTTTTCCCCCCTTTGATGGTGCACACACTAACCATGTTGCAGACGGATGGTTGATAAGTGTATAATTACACTTATTATCATATAAATTTTATACAATAAACATTGTAGTTTTAGTCATTTTTATACTTCATATAAAAGATTTCACGTGGTATGTAGTTGTTTTTGATGCAAATGCAGATACTAGGTAAATTTTGGGAGTAAAATGAGCTAAAGTGGAATTCTATGAGAAAAGAGCAAAAAAAGGTGCAAAATGATGCATGGAACTTGAAGATTTGGCTTAGGATCGAAGCTGTCGAAGATCGGTGAAGTTACAAGAAGAATTCTGAGTAAAACTCAATTCACGGTCGCTATAATCATTCCCGGTCACGACTTGTTTACTTCAGAAACAGAAGATTTCCAATCAAAGATTCACGATCACGACATGTATATCGCGGTCGCAACATGGATGGTTTTCTGGTATTATCTTTTTAACTAACAACCGCCAGATAAGCATGATCAACCGCCATCAACTACCAACGAACAAACACCTATCAAGAGTCAACCAATCATGAAAAGGTGCTTATCCATTGTGGATTATATCAAAGCTTCTCAACCAATCACAATGAAGAGATGCAATCTTTCACCAATGGACACAACCCTTTGTTTGGATAGACGTAACCCTTCAAACTCTATAAATAGGGCTCCAAACTTCACAAATTTCGTGGCACATGGTGCAGAGAAAGAGAGGAAAACATTAGAGTGCAATTAGAGAGAAATATAGTATGTATAAATAGAGAGTTCGCTACGTTCTTAAGTGTTAGCGAGAAAATGTTTTAGTGATTCAAATCCTTGTTTCGATCACTAGATTTCTCTATATTCTCGAGCGATTATTGTATAAGTGTACTTGCAAATCACTTATCAATAAAATTTTTCGTTCTTCAATATTCGTTTGCTTGATATTTGCAAGGAATAGCATCCTAGCGGAGGTTCTGTATGGGCCGAGACCAAATTCAAAGCAGACGCAGGAATTGCGGGAATTGACGACTCCCATTAAAGAGTGGATACGGTTTGATCAACTTTAGCTTTCACTTGCATACCTTACAACTTTGCTTTACTTTCTACTTATGCTTTCTATTTCGAAGTTTATGATATGTCTATGTGTCATAATGCGTATTTCGTGCTAAGTCTTTTAGGTTAATCAAGTTATATGCGTTGGCATTAATTTTAAGAGTAGTTTCGGGGTTAACAATATCGTGTATAATCACTGGATCTGTGATATAACGTTGTTTAGTGAGACAACATTTTTGGAATGGTAACTTGCTAAATATGGCTATGTGAGAGTGACCCATACTAAGCATAGTATTGAC
>CATIWQ010004013.1:0-17413 GCA_949673415.1 Euphorbia schlechtendalii
CCGATGTTTTAATTAGGCCACACGGGCCTCACCAAAATCAAATCGAGCATACGTGATATATCCCCTGTGCTAACCTTTGTGGATGCAGGTTAGATGCATGTTTAGGATTTATTTTCCTTCGGGTATTGCACATATTTTACAGAAAATGTAATTAATAGGGTAGCGGGTGGTTGCATCCCCCGATTTTTGAAGCCTTGTAATTTTCATTTTTCTGCATTTACTTTTCGCATTTACTTACGGTTTTGTGGATGGTTTATTTTTCTGCTTTGTGAATGGTTTATATTTCGTAATACGTGAATCATGCATTTAACTCCAAAAATGACATAAGTGCGAATATGCACAATTAAAAGAAAACAGTTTTCTGTAGATGTAATTTAATGTGATCCAATAAGAAATAAGCAACTTATCCCGGACCTGAATCTCTGTGTCTTGGTGGGCCGTCCCTCGGACGTTAAACCTCACAGGACTCTAATTTCTGGAATGAGCTAATCCAGGTGGCGACTCCACACTGAGAGACGGCGGATTCGGGTTCGAACGAATCTAAAACGTTTTCGCCTTTTTGTCTTTCAAACCTTTTTTTTCCTGGGTCCCAGACTCGGTGCTTTTTCTTCTTCCTATTTTCGAAACACCCCGGTGGACCGCGCCTATGAACCCCGCGCGCTCTCGGCCCACCGCTCCGTGTCGCCCGCTCACAGGAGCGATGGTGAAGTTACCCCACTAGACCTTCTATTCCCATAAAAAAAACCTCGTTAAAGTCCCCACATGCTATTACATTCTCAAGAGGAGAGATGATGGAAACAAAATCCCGCCACATTTGGCTCCTTTCCAACCAAACCGTAGAGCCATACAAAGCAAGTACATGAAAATCCATAGTTCTTGAGTGAAAATGCATGATGATCCAATGGGGTGACGATGTAATTAGAGACCCAGATAATTGAAGAAAATTCCAAGAGATAGTGATACCACCCAATAATCCTTCTGAGCTAATACACTTATGTTAGAAATCGTTGTACCCCCAAAGCCTTCTAAAAGAATTTTCCGATATTGATTGAACTTTGGTTTCAAGAAGGACCAAAAATTGCAAATCAAATTTACGAATACAAGAAAGAAGAAAATGTTGCGTAATACTACTTGATACCCCTCCTCAGCAATTCCAACTAATAAATGATAAAGACATAAAAATAGGTTTCCCTTGAGTAAAGAATCCGAGACTTGGCTTACACTCGTCGATGGATTTCCTCTAAAATCAGCTCCTTCGTGCTTTCCTTGAATAAACTGAGTTGAAGACCATTTGAACATGTGAGAAATGCTCCACTTGGTATCTCCACATGGGACTAAATAAAAAGATGGTTCTTATTATAGATGTCAGGACCAGAGGAGCTTGAAACTAGAGCTGTATTGATCATCGTGCATGCATGATTGCTTGCATGGGCATAGGCATTATTTACAACATAATTGGCATGGGCGCTGCTGTCGACAGAATTGGCGCTATCAGCGCTAATCTTGGCGGTAACAGCTTGGTTGGCAGAGGGCTATGTTTTAAGGAAAAAGCTGGAGCTGCTACCATTGACTGGGGCAGTAACAAAGCTGACAGTAGAACCAATTCTAACAGGGAGTTGTAGTGGCGTTTTGGTCAGCAATGGTGCAGGGGCTATTACTGAATGCTCGGTAGAATATATTTTGGTATAAGTAGTTTGCATTGGCTTGAAAGAGACGTTCGGACCCGGGTTTTCATCCACTGAAGCACCTCTATATCTATCCCCAAAACCATGTGTCAAATCAAAGCAGACGAAGTCAGATTTAGACTCGAAGTCAATGTAGTTAGAGCATGCCGTCAATTATATTAAACTTACCTTCACTGAGAGTAAAACGTCTCCCAAAATCACGTTTATGTATTGATCCAAAGCCATCATCGGGATACTCATGATACATGTAATCACATCTAGACATTCGGGTTAACTTATCAAACTTAAAATCAATGGAAATTATATTCCTAATGACTTCTGCCACCTCATAGATCAAAGACTTTGTGATAATCGTCGGGGTTAAACCCACAAAAATCAACAAAACATAGACGATCAGTTGGAATAAAATCCAAAGAATATGGCTTACCCCCATAAAGCAAATCATATAAGAGCACCAATCTCCCTTTAGGAAACTGGTTAGCGCATCCTCTGAAAAAATAAAATCACAACGATCCGTCCACCTGATGGTGTAACAAAATTCATTACGAAATTTCTATCTCTAATCAAGCTAAATAAATCATGGATAGTAATCGTATTTCTCACCTCAATAAAATAAGAAGAGAGAGTCCAATTAGCCTTCTTGATATTTTCTTTCAACTCAATAGTGGCTGGATTTGAGATTGGTGCAACAACTTTCGAATAAGATTGATCATCCCTCGGGGAGTCCACAAACTTACGTGCATGGGGTCTCACCACTGCTACCCTTGTTTTGGTGATATTAAACGTATTTGAATTGCTTTGATCACATCTATTGAACTTCGATTTGAAAGCTCGTAGTCAGAACTTTCTATAGAGATCACATTTAATCGGTAAAGGGCTTTGTGCATAGGGGTTGAACCCTCCAATGAGATAAAACCAAAACATTAATTTTTTACATTCCTCTTCCATGCGATGCAAATTCGGCTGATCATCCCATATTTGAGAAAAATAATATTCATAGCATCTTTGTCATGTGAGGTAGGGAAGTTTTCGAAGTAAATACTCAAAGGTGGCTGCTGAATGGGGGCTATTTGTAGTGAGGTAGGGTTTAGAGGGATAGAATGATCATGATTAATCATCCTTTGTGATGCATGAAAGTTACGGGCTTGGGTAAAGGATGGGTCTATCGATGCTGGAGGATGTTGACTAGGATTGGGATGAGGTTGGCGAGGTTGGCTGTAGCTGGCAGAGTCTGGTGATGGTGGGGGTGTTGGTTTGCTGAAGGTGGCTGGGTAGGGTTAGGGTGGGCATGGTTTTCTCTCTTCTGATTATGTGTTACTATATAACTTGATAAAAACTTTAAGTTACATTAATTTCATGTTGATATGACATTCTCTTACACTTCGAAAATTCACTTTTTTGGTTAGCTTATCTTTCACTCGAGATTACCAACGAAATTATTCCTTTTGCAAAGAGGTTGTCGAGTGGTTATAAATGATCACTATGCATTTTGTCAACAAATGGAGTCTATGGAACATGTGTTTATGTTTTGCCAATGAGCATTTCCACATGGCACAGTGCTCTCCATTGGTTGGGTATCCATCTCATCCTTCCACTACTCCACATGGCTTTCTACTTAGTTGACATTCTTACTTTCTAGACGGGATGACAATTGAATTTGCTACATCTCTCTCGTTTCACATAGTGTGGTCTTTGTAGCCTCGCTGCAATAACGACACATTTTGTAATTCAAAAACTAATGATGATGTGTTTATTTCTAATGTTCACCACTGTTGGTTCCTCTTTAATTGCAAAAATAGATGCTTTAGCTTTACGATTACAGATATACAATTAGATCCTTCGATCTTTCTTACATGTAACTGAGAAGTGATACTCTTCTTGTGTATCACTACCCTTTATATTAATATTATTTTTTGACCTTGTTTGTTCTCTAGCTAGTCGGGGTGCCAACCTAGTTGGGATGTCTGAGGCTAGTGTATTAGTCAAGGCCTTTTGTCTTCAAAAAAAGAAAGAGAATAAACACAAACACTAGGCTAGACCAAGCATGAGAAAAGAAATACCAGCAAGATCCTAGAGAATATTGGTGAGAATCCCCAGAATAGGTTCTTAAAAAATGTGGCAACCAAGTTGTGAGCATATCACGTTTCGGACTCGCGCGGTTGTCGACCTTGTAAAATGGGCGTGGGGTTTTTTTGGAGCGAGAAATAATAAATTTTTGAAAGACTCGAGACCTAAATCTCTAACCTATGTTACGGAGTCACCACCCATATAAGCTTTTATGAGAAATTCGGTACAGCCTAGATCTGTTAAGCCTAAACTACACCATAATACAGAGATTCAAGTTCAAATGAGTTACATACTTTGTCTTTATTTGAGTTAGAATTACATACACATCACCACCTTTTATATATTTCATGACTATTTAATTGTTTTAGATTATATTTAGTGATTTATAACATTCAAACCCGAAAAGCAATAAATATATAAGTGCGGTAAATAAACATGTAGAGAAAACAAAATAAAGTAAAAGGTTTCTAACCTAAAGGTGTAGGGATAAAATAATACCCCCTCTAGTGCCAAAAGATTTTCATTTTAGCAAATATTTCATTTTTCCTTTTGTTTGTCATTCTAACATATCAATTCAATATTCAAATTTTTTTACCTAATTTACCCTTGTATTAATTAGGAAAGAGATTAAGTATAAAATAAAATTATAAGGTAATAATTAAGACGAGAGAGAATTTAATGATAAAGTAAAAGGGGCAAATTAATCATTTTAATAGAGTAATAAATTTTTTTATTGATCTTGATGAATATCTTAGAATAACAATCTTTCGGCACCGATGGAATTACATAATTTGGGGATAGAAATGGTCCTAAATACATTTGATCTATAAATACATTTATTTTTACAAATTACAATACCCTAAGGAAAATAAACCTAGCAGACATCTAACCTAAAACTACATGGATCCACAAAGAGTTAGCACAAATTATATTACACCACAAACGGGGGTTAGTATACAATGCAAGACTCAATTAGATATGCATAAGTTAGATTAGGGTGTTAATTAAAAGCATTAGCTTCAATTAATTTTTAAAAGTGAAAATTCGAGTTTCTAAGTGATTTTCTTCTAAAAAAGGTTCATTTAGATTCAATTCTTTCATTTTAATTATTTGATGATGCCCCATGCTATAAAATGAGGTCATAATCGATGAATATATATTCTTGTTGTTGGGGGACCCTAAAATGGTGTGAAAATATGAAATCTAAGCGAAAAATGACTTACGGAAGGTTTGTCCGAAAAAGAATAACCGACACCCTTTTGAAGCACCTCGACGGCTGACACCGGTTTAGTGTCCTCAAGGGTGGCTGACTGCTAAAGGGGCATGGGAGCGACATAAAGCCCCAGGGATAAAATAAAATCTGCAAATCATTTTGTTTCATGCACAAGATAAATGAAAAAATGATTTTTAAACCAAGACTGCTCTAATTGGAGTGGCGCCCTTGTTGTTATACAATGACTTTCTACTGGCTCTGGTACCCCTCTAATAAGTACAGGGGTACCAGTCCAACTAAAGGGGCACCGATCTAACTATAAGGGTGTTGATCTAACTATATGGATACTAGGTTAAAAATCCTTTCTCATTCACAAAACAAACCAAAAAAAATAAAGAAACACCAAATCACATGCCCAAAGTCTCCAAACACTCAAAAGCTTACCCCTTTGATGTGATCCTACTAATTTTGAAGCCAAAAAAGCCTCAAGAGAAGTCTCCCCAAGCCTTTTTTTTGTTGATCTATTGAAGATTGTGAAGAAAACTTTGAATAAATGCTAAAAAATGAAAAGAAAATGCAAGAAGTTAAGTTTTCATGTTATTTTTGGTTCTATGGAAAGGAAACTTAGAGATCTACCCAAGTTACGAAGACCCAAAGAAGGTTTTAGTTGAGAAAATGAAAGAAAAATCAAGTGGGAGAGGTTTTTAACAACTTTTTTCCCAAGTTTCCTATTTCTCTCAACAAATAAAATATTCTTTCACCCAAAATGGAAAAAGTGATGTGTCTCCTTTCTTTCTTTTTTAGGGATTTTTTACCATTTTATGTCGGTGAAAAGGTAGGGTTAAAAGGTGAAAAAGAACTGAAAACAAGGTAAAAAGGGTAAAAATCAGTTTTTTACCCCGATACCTCTCTAATGTGCCGAGGGTGGCCTAGTAAGGTAGGTCATCATCAGCCATACTAGATTGGTGCTAGTCTGATGTACTGGGCACCAAACCGGTAATAAGGGTGGAGGGTTTGGAATACCCCCCTCCCCCTAAGCCCGATGAAGACAAACTAGAGGGGCAAGCTATTTTTCAGACTTTTTATATATTATATTATTTTCCTATCATATAAATTTGACTTTCAATATTTTTTATGTATTCTTTAATATTCCAATGTAAAGGAAAAATGGCTTCTAAATACTAAAATCACTTGTATTGTTTTTTAACAAGGGAAATAAAACATAAAAATAAAATGAACATAAGACTAAAATATTTATTATAGCATGAAAGAAAGGTTAGGAAGGTCGTGAGAACTTATTTTGAAATTGTATTAGCCTGATTGTGGATCCACAAAAGCTCGGAGAGAAAGTATAAATATAAGCTTTGATAATCATTTCATGAGAGGGACTAAGAATTCTACGCTCACAGGCTACCCCTTGTGAGATCACTATCGACACAAGTCAAAGTGGTAACACGAAAAGAGCAAGGAAATAAATCATACCTAAGATGGCATGAGTTATTGAAGTTGACCTTGGAATGTGGAAGAATATCATGCTCTTTTAGAACCCTAACGAGATTGATCTTCGACCTTTTAGGATAATTGAAAATGTTGTGTCGAAGTTTAACTGAGAACATGGAAAACCGCTGTGCTCTTTGGATACCCCATCGATAATGATTTCTAACCTTTCGATATCACTGGAAATGTGGTGTCAAAGCTGACTTTGAGGCTAGTAAGTGCATCTTTCATATTTTTGACGAGGTTGCTATCTAGGGTTAAATAGCCTAGTTGTAACCTTGGTTTTAATCTCCATAATGTGGCTGGGAATATTTGCATGAAAGAAAAATTATTTTGAAGTCAGTATTGTGTATAGATGTGTTTTAACTCCATGATTGACTTTGTAGAAGTAAAATATTTCCCCCTTCAATCAAGAGCTAAAACACAAATAAAATTAATTAAGGGAATTGAGCATTGTCCAAAATATTTGTTAAGGTAGAACTCTCCCTTGCATGAATTGTTACCTCGTAGAAGGTTTAGGTATTATATAAGGATGTATTTGAATAACCTGTTTAACCTTATGGGGATAAAAAGGATTTTATTAGTAAAGAGTGTGCAAGGTTTTAATTTTCAAAATGTGGTTTGGAAGATAGAATTCAGTTTTAATCTCCAAAATATGGTTTGGAAGATCGATGTGGTTTTAACATCCAAACTATGATGCGATAAGACATTGGCACAATAAGGACGGTGACCCGGTAAGATAGTGGCATGGTAAGGATGGTGATGTGACAAGATAGTGACACGATACGGATGGTGATACGACAAGGATGATGACGTGGCAATGACACGGAAAGCAGTGGCGTCATAAGTCTAAGTCACGGTAAGACAAAGGAACCACAAGGATGGTGATGAGGTAAGACACTAGCGCGATAAGGAAGGTGATGTGGTAAGATAGTGGTATGACAAGGTTAAGTCACGACAAGACAATACCATAACAAGGATGGTGACATAGCAAAACAATGGCGTGATAACAACTATGACACGGTAAGAGAGTGGCGTGACAAGGAAGGAGATGGGGCAAGATAGTGGCGTGTTAAGGTGAAGTCATGACAAGACAATGGCATAACAAGGATGGAGTAACCACAAGATAGTGGCACGACAAGGATAGACATGTGGCAAGATAGTGGCATGGAAACTTGAAGTCACAGCAAGATAGTGGAATGACAAGAATGGAGTCATGACAAGATAGTGGTACAACAAGTATGGAGATGCGATAAGATAGTGCACGGCAAAGTGAAGTCATGGCAAGATATTAGCATGATAAGGTGAAGACGTTGACAAGATCCTATGTTAAAATATTCACAAATATGTGCATGTGATTGAACAAAATTGAATACTCGCATGTATGATATGTACTTGGTTTATGTTCAAAGCTAAGATTACATGGTTAATGCCTATTACAAGTTCTAAAAACTACAAAGTATATGGCCTATACTACTTTTTATGTATAGAAGAGGAAGAGCCAGCAGTCTTATCTTGATTAGATTTGGGATGTTGCTGCTGAGGAGGCTTGTGATGAAATGGTTGCTTTGGAAGAGATCCGTTGTTGAGATTCATTGTGCGGAGAGCATCTTTAGCTAAATTCTCCCCCTTTGCTATTTGACCTTTCACAATTTGTTCAAGGCAGGTATTGAAGGCTTCAAGGGTAGCTCTGAAGTTCTCTTGCTAGCCTATGATTTACTGGGAAATCTCTTACTCCAGTTTCTCTTTGCCCTTGGTAGTAAGTGATAAGTGTATAATTACACTTATTATCATTATAATTTTATAATATAAACACTATAGTTTTAGTCATTTTTATACTTCATATAAAAGATTTCACGTGGTATGTAGTTGTCTTTGATGCAAATGCAGATACTAGGTAAATCTTGGGAGTAAAATGAACTAAAGTGGAATTCTATGAAAAAAGAGTGAAAAAGGTACAAAATGATGTGTGGAACTTGAAGATTTGGCTTAGAATCGAAGCTGTCAAAGATCGGTAAAGTTACAAGGAGATTTCTGAAGAAAACGCAATTCACGGTTGCGACAATGCCTCGCGGTCACGACCTGTTCACTTCAAAAATAGAAATCTGCCAATCAAAGGTTCACGATTGCAAATCACATATCGGGGTCACGACATGGATAGTTTTCTGGTATTATCTTCTCAACTACCAACCGCCAGATAAGCATGATCAACCGCTATCAACTACAATGAAAAGACACTTATCAGGAGTCAACCAATCATGAAAAGGTGCCTATCCATTGTGGATTGAATCAAAGCCTCTCAACCAATCACATTGAAGAGATGCCATATTTTAGCAATGGATTTGACTCTTCGTTTGGATAGACGCAACCCTTCAAACTCTATAAATAGGGCTCTAATTCTTCACAAATTTCGTGCATCAAGTGGTGGATAGTGTGGAACACTAGAGAGGAAAGCATTAGAGTGCAAATATAGTGTGTGTACAGTTAGATTCACTACGTTCTTAAGTGTTAGCGAGAAAATGTTTAAGTGATTCGAATCCTTGTTTCGATAACTAGATTTCTCTATATTCTCGAGCGATTGTTGTATAAGTGCCCTTACAAATCACTTATCACTAAAGTTTTTGTTCTTCAATATTCATTTATTCGATATTCGCAAGGAATAGCATCCTAGCAGAGGTTCTATACAGGCCGAGACCGAATTCAAAGCAGACGCAGGAATTACCAGAATTGACGACTCCCATTAAAGAGTGGATACGATTGATCAACTTTAGCTTTCACTTGCATACCTTATACCTTACAACTTTGCTTTACTTTCTACTTATACTTTCTATTTCAAAGTTTATGATATGTCTATGTGTCATAATGCGTATTTCATGCTAAGTCTTTTATGTTAATCAAGTTATATGCGTTGGCGTTAATTTTAAGAGTAGTTTCAGGGATAACAATATCGTGTATAATCACTAGATCTGTGATATAACGCTGTTTAGTGAGCTAACATTTTTGGAATGGTAAGTTGCTAAATGTGGCTATGTGAGAGCGACCCGTACTAAGCATAGTATTGATATTGTCTAGGTTTATATAACAGTCTTATCTCGTTTGCGCTAGACGTAGAAAAGTTATTTCATGTGTTGCTCTACGGTGAATTATTTAACATCTGAGTGTCTTGAACTGGTTTGTTAGATTAATCTAGAGTGTCATAATACTTGTGTTGAACTTGCATGTTTTCTTTGCTATACTTGTTCGTAGTGAAAATCTATTAATTTAGAGTTTCTAATCTATCACATCTATATTTACTCAACTTTTCATTCTAATCTTCCTATCCATAAATATCTCCAATCTATTTTTATTTTATTTTATTTTACTTTTATGTTTCCCTAGTTATCTTTAGACCTGGTTCCTTCCCTATGGGTTCGATATCTTTTAAAACTACATCGCAACTGTATACTTGCAGTTATCATCATTTTTCTATGTGATAAGGGGTATTGACAACACCTACATTTATTTGTGAACAAGTTTTTGGCACAGTTATTAGCCAATAGTTCACGAGATTTTGGAACCATTATATATTAAACTTATCAGTAGAAAAGGAGCGAACACGCATCCCCACAAATTGGCTTAAACCCAAATCAGCAAGATACATCCTCATTTGTTCATGGAGTCCTAGAGTCTCCATGAAAACCATGTCAAGAAAAATCATACCCGTTATTTCCAGCTTATTGAGAATTTGGAATCTTTTTCATTCTTCTCTTGTACGAATTAGAAAAGAACAATTATACTCTTGTTGGTAATTCGGGACTTCTCTCCTGTTTGCGACTACCTTTACATGAGGCATATTAGTGTTTTGAAGTGAAGGTTGAAAGAAAAGGTTTTTTTTTACTGTAAAAGAATAGAGATGAAAATTTCAGAATTTTGTAGGCTTGATAGAAGGTTGTGGAGGATAGGGTTCAACTTAGACCTATTTATAGAGTTCTAAGAGGTCTCTAATTGGTCAAAATAATCAATATAGCCGTTTATCCTTCAAACTAGGCGTTAATGGCAGTTACGGACATCTATCGCATGCTAAATTGCGATTTGTAACAGTTATATTTTGCCCGTGTCGCGATAGCGAAGGCTTGTCACGATCGTGACTTCCTTAATCACAGAAACAATAGGTTTTGAAACTTGATATTCACGAGCGCGAGATGTATGTTGTGGTCGCGATCTTCTTTTATTCTTCAATTTTTAGACTTTGTACCTATAATAACTTAGAAACATAAACATTGTTAAATACAAAAGATAAATTTTTACTATTTCATACCTTGAATGAATTATGGTGATGATAGTAATTGAACATCAACATCTTGTTGTTCAAATTTATTTTCGTAGTCTCCTGTAATTTGATTTCTAAAACGCAATTGCCTTCCCCGGTAACGATGTTAAAAACTTGTTCGCCACTTTTCTACTGATTAGTTTAATAACTTGTTCATGTTTTTTTTTCTTTAAAGTACAGGTGTTGTCAATACCACTTATCAAATAGAAAAATGATGATAACTGCAAGTATACAGTTATGATGTAGTTTTAAAAGATATCGAACCCACAAGGAAGGAACCAATTCTAAAGACCAACTAGAGTAACGGAACAAAGAAAATAAAATAGATAGTTTTATTTTTGATGGGTTGGATTGGGATGTAATGGTAAATAAATAGATAATGTATAAATAGATTAGAGTAAAAGAAATCGGTATAGATTATCCCTACGAACAAGTATAGCAAAGAAAACATGCAAAATCATTAAAGATATTACGTACACCGGACTACTTTAACAGATTCAGTTCTAGACACTAAGATTTTCAATTATTCATCGCAGAGCAACACATGAAATGACTTTTCTAAGTCTAGCGCAAATGAATTAAGACGATTATATAAACCTGGATAACAATAATAATATGCTTAATACGGGTTGCTCTCACATAGCCATATTTAGCAAGTTACCATTCCAAAAATGTTGGCTCACTAAACAGTGTTATAATCACAGATCCATTGATTATACACAATCTTGTTAACCCTGAAATCACTCTTAAAGTTAACTCAAAAGCATATAACTTGATTAATATAAAAGACTTAACACGAAATACACAATATGGCACATAGACATATCATAAACATCAAAATAGAAAGTATAAGTAGAAAACAAAGCAAAGTTGTAAGGTATGCAAGTGAAAGCTAAAGTTGATCAAACCGTATCCACTCTTTAATGGGAGTCATCTATTCTCGCAATTCCTGCGTCTGCTTTGAATTCGGTCTCTGCCCGTACAATATTGAAGAACGAAAACTATTATTGATAAGTGATTTGCAATTACACTTATACAACAATCGCTCGAATATGTAGAAAAATCTAGTGATCGAAATAAGGTTCAAATCACTTATACATTTTCTAGCTAACTTAGAACGAAGCGAAATCTACACGATTTTCTCTCTAAAACTAAGTATGTACGTATCACATACCACGCCTATAATCCCATACACCATGCCCCACGAAATTGGTGGGTTTTGAACCCTATTTATAGAGTATGAAGGGTTGCGTCTATCCAAATGAAGAGCCATGTCCATTGGTGAAGAGTTGCATTACTTCATTTTGATTGGATGCAAAGATTCATCCTCATGCACAATGGAAAGGAACCTTTTCATGATTGGTTGACTTCCAAAAGGTGTCTTTTCAGTTGGTAGTTGATGGCGGTTAATTGCGGTTGATCGTTGTTATCTGGTAGTTGGTAGTTGATAAGAGATAACCATTAACCGTCACAAGTCACGACCGTGAATTTTATGTTGCGACCGTGAACTTTATGAAGAGTGACAAGTCACGACTGCGAATAGATGTCACGATTGTGAAATGCTGTTTCTTTATGATTCTTCTTTGCAACTTTACCAATCTTTGACAACTTCGATCCTAAGCTAAATCTTTATGTTCCACGCATCTTTTTGCACCTTTTTTCACTCTGTTTCAATAGAATTCCACTTTTGATCATTTTACTCCCAAGATTTACCTAGTTTCTGCATTTGCCTAAAAAACAACTACATACCACGTGAAATCTTTTATATGAAGTATAAAATGACTTAAATTATAGTGTTTTATGATTGAAAATATCATGATTATAAGAGTAAATATACACTTATCAACGAGCCCGCCAGTGCTATGTGCTTGCGTGGACTACCTCACCCGCTTCCAAGGGAATAAATTCTCGTGAGGCCTAATTTGCGTAAGGTCTAACCCTCGTAGTATGGTTCACATTGATTTCTCCTCTCTTTATCTCGGTACACCGGTCCACTTAGTTTATGGTCCAACTATAATTATTTTGACTTTTTTTGTTATAGATTTAGTATATTAAATTCTTTACTTGGTCTAGTTAAAATATAATGTGTGTGACCTCATAGGATCATGTAGTATCGAGTTGCTATAGTTTTACCTAACTTTGGATTCCCATAGGCTCGATGGTCTAGACCAATGTGGAACTTGATGACTTTAGATGATTAAATGAGCTTTTCAATAAAGGCGTATAATCCCCCGATACTCAGAAAGTCACGCGCTTGTGACTTGATTTGGTTCTGCAGCAGTACCAACATAATACACTCCTTCAATCATGTTAAGTGTCATATGATTTATTAAGCTCAGATAAAATGCTAGCTCATTTAATAATCGTAGCTATCCCAAAGTTATACTTGTTCACAAAGAACACCACTCACTTTATATAATGTGTTTGACTAGAAACCTGTTTTATCAATCACATACTTTAATAAGAGGTTTAAAAATCTCTCCCTTCAATAAGAGGCCCTAAGGTAGTTATATTATTATACGAGGAATGATGGATCCCTTTTTGACTACTCAGCTTACCAAAGAACAATCATCACTATATTTGAAATCAATTGGATCATCCTAGCAACAATAAATGCTTAGGCATGATCCAAAGCATAACAACTTCTGCACAAGGTAACTAATTTCTTAGGTCTAAGTATATTTATATTGCTACTTCAATAAGACATGACACCTACACATGGATATAGTTATTCCCGAATATCTGTCTTATAATGGTCTCCAATGTATCTCTCTGAATACATTCATGTGCTAACATATTCAACTCGTGAGATAAGTTATATGGGTCTAATCCAAGGAGTAAGCCTACATATGCTAGTTTGTCCACTTAAGTTGCGTGAATCTAATCTAAGGAGTAAGCCTACACATACTAGTTTATCCTCTTCATTAATGTTTAGTCTCAATGAAACTATGACTACGGATATTCTGACTTTTCATAATTACATGTATGAGCAGTTCTCAACCCACATAGCTCAAACTATGTCCTTGCACTCTCACGATATGGAATAATCAAGAACATTGTATAAATATACTTATGAGCATATATATACATTCATATATATTAAACCAACAATAAAACACAATCATCGATTTAAAAAAAGATGTCTTTTTATTGATAACAATAAACTAAAAGGTTCGCACATAATAACCTATAAAGACGTATCACTGTAATTGCCTCTAGGGCATGTACATGTGGATTCTAGACTGATGCTTTGAAGTTTGTTGGATATAAAATTATTGTAGTTTTGTTTTCAAGTTCATCATACTTTGATTTTATTAATAACTTATTTACTTAATTAGAGCTTTTGAATTTCTGTTTTGAATGATAACAATCAAAGATATTAGTGTGTGTTATATCAAATTTGTATTTAATTTTGCATTTTCATTTTTTTGTGTATCTCGTAATTACTTGATAAGTATTTGGTAGTAAGCTGGCAGTTTTCTAAATTTGCAATTTCGTTTGTTTATAACTTTTTAATTTCTCTTTGAATTGAGAGCAATGAATGATATTTGGTAAATATATGGTAGCCACCAGGTTCATACCAAATAATCGAACACTTAAATAAAAGTTTTTGAAGGTATTTGGTAGAATGCTAGTAAATTTATGAAATATATTAGAAACCTATTACAGACATAAACATGATGGTTTGAATAAACTTTCACTAAAATATATGGTTCCTACTAGGTAGCTATCAGATAATCGAACAATTGAAAAAAGCTTTTGAAGGCATCTAGTAGGATGCTAGTAAATTTATGAAAAATAGTATAAACCTATTACAAATATAAACTTGATGGATTGGATAAACTTTCAATGCAATATATGGTTCTTATCAGACAATCAAACAGTTGAAAAAAAGTTTTTGAATATATCTTGTGGGAAGCTAGTAAATTTATGAAATTTAGTAGAAACCTATTACAAACATAAACTTGATAGATTGAATAAAATTTCAATGAAATATAAGATTCCTAACATGTAATCAAACAGTTGAAAAGAAGTTTGTGAAAATATCTTATATGTATTTGGTAGAATGCTAGAAAATTTATGAAATTATTACTAACATAAACTTGGCAGATTGAATAAACTTTCAATGACATATAAGGTTCCTACAAGTACCTACTAGAAAATAAAATAGTTGAAAAAAGTTTTTAAAAGTATGTGATAGTATGCTCGTATGTATGTGAATTTGTAGAAATCCTTCTTGATATGTACATATATACTACGTAAATAAACCGTGACATTTATTTGGATCACCTACTAAATTTGACACAATTTGTTTTCCTACTAGATAACTACTAGGTAACTACTAGATAACTACCAAAAAAAAGTTTTCAAAAAAGTATATCACAATGGATGATGTTTGAAAGATAAAAAAAATGAGATGAACAAAACAAAAAATATACGGTTTGAGAGATAATGACAAAATAAGATTTGAAAATTAAAAAGCACATATAGAATGTAAGGGATGAAAGGAACGTATTGTTTGTATGAATCTCAATTAGGTTAATAAATTATATGTAAAAAATTGAGCTAAAATTAATCCGGATTGAAAGCCCATTTATTTAACTGTAAATTTTATAAATGTACTAAAAATGTTTCAAAATTACAGAGTTTACGTTCTAATACAAAATTACCATTCCATACCAATATTAAAATTCCTTTTTACAATTAATACATCCTATATAATGACTGAATCAATAAAAAAACAATACGCGATCAATAGAGCCTCGTAACTTATTCCTCAAATTCTTTATTTTCTCTCAAACAAAATGTGCAGCAGATCTAGATTTCTTTAAGATCAAATCACGATTTCATCAAATCCTCAAATCAATTGAGTGTCTGATCTCAAATAATTTGATTTCGAAGTACAAGCATATGTTTGAGTAGAAACCGAACTGAATTTTGATTTCTAAAACCTACGTAATGGATCGAATTCCTATTGTTACCGATCATGGAATGAAAACTTACAATTCATTAGTTACAAAGTTGCTGGCATCTTAATTTCTCAAACTTCTAGTTTTTCTAAATTCAAAAAGGTCCTAGTTGAAAGCCTAAAAATAAATGAAGACACAGAAGATTTGAAGATAGAATTTCAAGTTACAGATGGAGTTTCTGCCATGGAAATCAACAGTGACATGTTCTTGCATTTTTTCCTCTCCTATAAATCACAAGGCACATTAATGAACAATTATCCACTATGTATAACAAAGTGTGATAAAGCATCTGCAGTTGTTGAAGGTATACTCTAATTTGTTTCTGAAATTCTGGTATACTGTTGGTATTCTGCATTTTAGCAAGTTTAATATCTAACTGGTATTCTGCTGGTATGCTGCTGGTATTTTACGTTTTAGCAAGTTTTAATGTCCAAATGGTATTCTACCGGTATACTACTAATATTCAGCATTTTAGCAAGTTTTAAATGTCTAACTGGTATTCTGCTAGTATACAGCTGGTATTCAACTAGTAACTGGTCCAATTTTTGCATTTTAGCAAGTTTTAAATGTCCAACCGGTATTTTGCTGATATACAGTTGGTATTCAGCTAGTAATTCTGCATTTTAGCAAGTTTTAAATGTCCAACTGGTATTCAGCTAGTAATTGGTCCAGTTTCTTCATTTTAACAAGTTTTAAAATGTTTAACTGGTATTCTGCTGATATACTGCTAGTGTTTACATGTTTTTAAAGCATTCATTTACACAAATTATACTCTTTTTGAATTCAATTTAAACCTTACACATTAATAATGGTAAAAAACAAATTCCTACCAACTCTGTATCAGTATTTTCAAAACAGATCCAATTTCTGCATTTTAGTAAGTGTTAAATGTCTAACTGTTATTTTGCTGGTATACAGCTAATATTCAGCTAGTAACTGGTCCAGTTTATGTATTTTAGCAAGTTTTAAATGTCCAACTGGTATTCTACTGGTATACAGCTAGTATTCAGCTAGTAACTAATCCAATTTCTACATTTTAGCAAGTTTTAAATGTCCAACTGGTATTATGCTGGTATACAGCTGGTATTCAACTAGTAACTGGTCCAATTTCTGCATTTTAGCAATTTTTAAATGTCTAACTGGTATTCTGTAGGTATACAGCTGGTATTCAGCTTGTAAATGATCCAATTTTTGCATTTTAGCAAGTTTTAAATGTCCAACTGGTATTGTGCTGGTATACAACTAGTATTTAGCTAGTAACTAGTCTAATTTTTGCATTTTAGTAAGTTTTAAATGTCCAATTGGTATTCTGCTGGTATAGAGCTGGTATTCAGCTAGTAACTGATCCAATTTCTACATTTTAGCAAGTTTTAAATGTCCAACTAGTATTGTGCTGGTATACAGTAGGTATTCAACTAGTAACTGGTCTAGTTTCTGCATTTAGCAAGTTTTAATATGTCTAACTAGTATTCTGTTGGTATTCTGCTGATATACTGTTAGTATTTACATGTTTTTAATGCATGTTATTTTAAACTGATATACTGCTGGTATACTGTTGATAGACTGCTGGAATTGAGTATAAACTCATGTTATTTTAACAAGCTTTCAACACTGTTAGTTTCTACATGAACTTGATGTGCTTTTTCTGCAATTTTAAATTGATATATACATT
>CATIWQ010004022.1:0-23361 GCA_949673415.1 Euphorbia schlechtendalii
AGTGGTTGCATTTTATACTCCATACCACTCTCCCCTTTTTTTCAATGGTTGCATTTTATGCTCCATACCACTCTCTCATTTTTTTTCTTTTAACCATATGTTTTTGAAGTACTTTGTACTTTGCACCCATTTTTCATGCTATGCTTTCTTTTCTTTTTTTCACTCAATGAATGGTTGTAGTTTCTGCTCCGTACCATTCCTCACCTTTTGCATAACTCATTGGTTATCCTCTCTTTCATTTGATTTTTCTTTAATACCCTCATCCTTTATTGATCAATTTCAAAGTATTATGGCTATAGTTTCCTAACACTTTAAACACACTTACTACTTATAGGACTTATTCGAGATTTACATATAAACATAGTAAGAATTCCATTAGATATTACTCTGCTTAAACTTATCGGAAGCATTAAACTAAAACTATATAACTTATACTAATTCATGTTGCATTGAAATATATATCGAAACTTACTTGGAATGTTGCTCTTGAATGTTACTCACCAATCATCCTTGCCAAATGCTAAATGTTGTGCACTAACATCAAACTTGTAAATACCTAACACTCATAATAACCTTGGAAAAATGTTAGTAAAGTATAAGAAATGATATTGTATAATTAACAAACATATGAAGAAAAAATTTCAAATTCTTCAATTTTTTATTTTATTCAATGTTTTTGGATTTTACGGGATTTTTACAAATGTCCCCCCACACTAAAGAACATAATGCCCTCATTGTGAGACATTACAAAAATAAAAAAACTAAACTAAAGCTATCTGAAAATAGAATTGACAAAGATAAAGTGAAGAAAAGAATAAACCCGTTCTATTGTGAAGGAGAATCTAGAGGACTAGGAGTGAATTGACAATTTTGTTTTCTAAACAATGAAAGTAATTTCCGAAGCATAGATTTATTACTTTTCTTTAGAATCTTCATGTCTTTCTTCATAACTCCAAGTTCTGCTTGGCAATTATCCAATTTAAGTTGCATACTCGCCTTCTAATCTTTCGGAGCTTCTTCATCCTCTTCATCATCTTCTTCTATTTCATGCATCAGAGCTTTTCCTTTACAACAGCTAACGGTTGGATTTGATGGTCCAATGGAAGAATCTTCTTGAGTCAAGTTGAGTTTCTTTGTGCGGTTGGAGTAGGAATAAAAAGAATATGCACCTTTGTGTTCTTGGAGTAGTCCGGTGTTCTTCAAATAATTTCCATCCATATAGCGAAAATACTCACCCCGTTGTTGGACACAGGGGAGTTCTTCTCTAGCACCCAAGATTATTGCAGTGATAATCTCGGCCGCTCCAATCTTGCTTCTCATGCTCATTGAGTTCTTCTTCATCATATCCCATATGCTATCCACAAATTCGGTTTTTTGTTTCATCAAAGCACAAGAAAGAACAAACAAGTCTTTCTTTTAGACCTTTGTATACCGAAGTGGATAGGTATTTGTAGAAAAGAAGAATGCATTCATCCTTAATAAGCTTGTTAGGAAAATTTTTGGAATTGAAGACTCTCTTACCCAATAAATTTGCCCAAACTTGATTAGGTTGAAATGAATCTTTCGTGCTAGATGAATTAGCTATCTCAAAACCGAACCAATCACCCATCATCTTTGTCGTGATGGTGTATTGTTATCGTGACGGTGTATTCCGCAATTATATTACCCTCTTCCTTGAATCTTCGAAAATGAATGTTGCCAAACACTTGAGAATCCAATCTCGATTTTGAAGAAAGTGCAAAGTCACAAATCTAGTAAGACCAAGAGCCGATAGGTAGACTTCCATCTCTTTACGGAGATTAAGAGTTTCCAAGAAGACTAAATTGAGGAATATCATCCCGGTGATATCCAATTTGCTTAGCTATTGAAATCTTTTGCCTTCTTCTCTAGTCTGCAATGGAAAGGACAATCAAATTCTTCTTGAATTGATATTGGTTGGAAGTAAAAGGTTTGAAAAGGTTTTGATGTTTGAATATAGAAGATGGGAAAATCAGAAATTTCAAAGAATTTTCAGAAGGTGTGGCTGCTAGGGTTCAACTTGGACCTATTTATAGAGGTTTTATGTGTCTCTAATTGGTCATAAATGGGATTATTGCCGTTCAGGCTCAAAACTAGCCATTAATGGCTATTACGGACATCTATTGCGTGTCTGATCATGATTTGTAACGGTTATATTTTGCCCGTATCGTGATCGCATAGGCCAGTTGCGATCATGACTTTCTTCATGATAGAAATAGAATGTTTCGATATCCAGTGTTCACGAGCATGAATTGAGTCGCGGTCACGATCTTCTTTATTCTTCAAATTTCTTCAATTTTTAGACTTGCACTTATAAAAACTTAGAAACATAAATACAAACAAACTTTGTTAAATATAAACGATAATATTTACTATTATACCTTGAGTAATCATGGTGATGATAGCAATTGAACATCAACGTCTTGTTGTTTAAATTTATTTTCATTTATAAAAGAAATATTTACAAGTAACATAATAAAAGAAAACAATCAAACAAACACGAATAATACTAAACACAAAACAAACTGAAATCTACAAATACAAACTTTCTAAATCGTGAAAAGAAAGGAAACTATTCTTGGAGAGTTAGTGATTCAATCATCTGATCAATCTTAAATCGTGATTCCTACAAATTCCTTTCAACATCACATACCAAAATGTGGATATTGCTAATTTTGCGATGAATAGAGATTTGTTCCTCCATTAATTCATTCAACTTTCTCTTAAGATTGGCTGAACTACTCCTTTCTTCCCTAGAAATTTCTCTTTCACGCTTTTTATCAGTTTCTACTCATTCATCCCACGATTTCCAATCATAGGTTATTCCATTCTCACCAATACACTTAGTTAGAAATCCTTGGTTGAAGAAAATTTTTGTACTTAACTCCAGAATTTCATCTTCGTTAGTAAAGACTTCTGCACAACAAGGTAATCTCCCAATTTATCCTAACAAATTTGCCATAGTTCGACACCCATACACTATTCTACCAGGATCAATTGCGACAGACATAAGAGTCCCCATCATAATTCCTGATACGTCCACAGGTAAGCCATTCCAAACTGCTTCCAAGATAAACATTCTTCAGGAGTAATTATGTCAGAACTAGATCTACCAAAAAGTTCACTACTTAGATAGAAATGCAAAGTGAGCAAATAGGGGTTTCGGATCCACCGTCTGTAGGCAGATTCCTGTTTGTAATCGTTTTTTCCAGTAAGGCGGTTCCAAGTTGGTAGTAGATCCCAACTAGGAAGTATTTTGTAGTAACAATCTTTAGGGAACCCCAAATTCTGCTCCAACTTCTTCCTTGACAATTTATACTTCTTTCCTTGATGTCGAAACTCCAAACAATTCATCTTAGAATTCGTCCATACTAACGAAATCAACATTTCCTTATAGTTATCTTCATTGTTCCCAAAATTCATAGAGGAATAGAGAACCATGTTTAGGATTCCGAGGTAATATTACCCTCTTGTAGATTCCTAATTGAATGAAACTATTCTTATGAATGACATAAAAACTAGTGAAATCTGCATCTCTGATGGTTTCGAAATGATCACCTTTCTCTCGAGAGTGAATAGGAAAAGGTACTTCATACCATTCTTGCAAGTCTGAGGGAGGAATAAGAACATATTTGTTTGAGTGAACCATTTTGATGCAAAAGGATTAATTGATTTCAAGGTTTAGAATAGAAGTTTTGATTAAAAGAAAAGGAATTTTGAATATCAAAAGTGAAGAGTTATGAAAATCACACCCTATATGTAGAATTTGAGAAAAACCGTCGAAAAATTGCTCAAATTGCTGCAGTTTTCGCTCATGTCACGATCGCGATCCTAGGTCGCGAACGTGACTAAAAAAAGAGACAAGAAGTTTTGTAGGGAATTCAAGAGCGTGATAGATAGTCGCGAACGCGAATAAGAAAATAGAAGAAAATCTTCTATTTGTTGAGAATTAAGATGAAATATTATGACGTATCACATCCAAGATGATTATTTCATAATCTTTTCATATCTAGAATAAAATTAGAAAATTGTATAATCAGTAAATGAAATAAATAAATATAATTAATCTTTAGAATGTACTTGCTTTCCCCGGATAATTTGATCTCTGGAATGCACTAGCCTTCCCGGTAACGGCTCCAAAAACTTTTTCGCGTAAAGTATAGGTGTTGTCAGTACCTCTTATCAAATAGAAAAATGATGATAATTGCAAGTATACAGTTGTGATCTAGTTTTAAAAGATATCGATCCCACAGGGAAGGACTAGCTCTAAAGATCAACAAGGAAGATAAAATAAGAAAATAAAATAAATATGATATTTTGGGTAGGAGGGTTAGAATGAAGAATGAGTAAATATAGATGTGAAAGATTAGAGAATCTAAATGTATAGACTTTCCCTATGAAATAAGGATAGTGGAGAAAACATGCAAGTTCAACAAAGATGTTACGATTTACTAAACTAATCTAACAAATTCGATTCTAAACACCCGGATTTTCAATTATTCGCTGCATAGCAACACATGAAATAACTTTTCTAAAACTAGCGCAAACGAATTAAGATAATCATATAAACCTGGACAACATCAATACTATACTTAGTACGGGTCGCGCTCACACAGCCACATTTATCAAGTTACCATTCCAAAAATGTTGGTTCACTAAACATCGTTATATCACAGATCCAGTGATTATACATGATATTTTTAACCTCGAAGCTACCCTTAAAATTAACTCCAATGCATATAACTTGATTAACATAAAAGGCTTAACATGAAAGACGCATTATGACACATAGACATATCATAAACTTTGAAATAGAAAGTACAAGTAGAAAGCAAAGTAAAGTTGTAAGGTATGCAAGTGAAAGCTAAAGTTGATCAAACCATATCCACTCTTTAATGGGAGTCATCAATTTCCACAATTCCTGTGTCTGCTTTGAATTCAATCTCGGCCCGTACAGAACCTCCGCTAAGATGCTATTCTTTGCGAATATCGAACAACCGAATATTGAAGAATGAAAACTTTTATTGATAAGTGATTTGCAAGTACACTTATACAACAATCGCTCGAGAATATAGAGAAATCTAGTGATCGAAAGAAGGATTCGAATCACTTAAACATTTTCTCGCTAACACTTATGAACATAGCAAATTCTCTATCTATACACACACTATATGTAACCCTGGTCTTCTTGCCACATCCACTACATGAAATTTGTGATGTTTGGAGCCCTATTTATAGAGTTCGAAGGGTTGCGTCTATCCAAATGAAGAGTCATGTCCATTGGTGAATGATAGAATCACTTCATTGTGATTGGTTGAGAAGCTTCAATCTAATCCACAATGGATAGGCACCTTTCAATGATTGGTTGACTTCTCATAAGTGTCTTTTCATTGGTAGTTGATGGCGGTTGATCATGCTTATCTGGTGATTGATAGTTAAGAAGATAAAACCAAAAAATAATCCAAGTCACGATCGTGAATCTTTGATTGTTAGAATTCTATTATGAAGAAGAACAGGTCACGACGGCGAATGGTTGTCATGACTATGAATTGCATTTTTCTTCAGAATTCTCCTTGCAACTTCACCGATCTTTGACAACTTCGATCCTGTGCCAAATCTTTAAGTTCCATGCATCTTTTTGCACCTTTTTCACTCTTTTTTCATAGAATTCCACTTTAGATCATTTTACTCCCAAGATTTACCTAGTATCTGCATTTGCATAAAAAATAACTACATACCACGTGAAATCTTCTATATGAAGTATAAAAATGACTTAATTCGTAGTGTTTAATGTGTAAAATTAATATGATATTAAGTGTAATTATACACTTATCATTCACGAATTGGTTGAATTTTCCCGCTCGAATGAGGGCATGCACCTCTTCAGCCAGCATCCGATAATCATCAGTGTGATTTCCTATAGCTTGATGAAATTCGCAGTAGCTTTCTGGATTCCGGCCCACCATCTACCCTTCTGGCACCTTGGGGTATCTCACATTTTTTTCATGGGTCTTCTTTATCGCTACTAGGATCTGGCTGAGCGGGGCATTTAGCTCTGGCCCGCTAGCTCGCGGGACGTTTCTTTTATATGGATGGTATCTTTCCTCTCCTTTGCTCCTACGGGGAAGGTCATTCATCTCTCTGATCACGGTGTCGATTTTCCCCTTTGTTTTTTCTGGATCTGTTCATTTCAACCACCTCTATCATTCTTTTGGCCATGGCTATCATCTGGGTCGTATCTCTGGGTCACCTCGTAATGATCTCCATTCGTAACCTGTCATTTCTCATGCTTTTAATGAGGGCTTCTTTTGCGGTGCTGAAGTCGAGATCATCGGTGCTGATGCAAACTTCGTTGAACTGATGAATGTATGATCTGAGCGACTCGTCTGGTTCCTGGATGACCTCATGCAGCTGCCGGCTCACATACGAGGCGGGGGTGGATTCGAGGAAGTGTTTGTAGAAGACTTCGCTTAACTGGTCCCAAGAGCTAAATGAGTTGGATTTCAGCTTGTGGAACCAGTAGGTGACGGGTCCGGTTAATGTTTGCTCAAAGTAGCGGTATATGTATGCTTCCGAGGTGTACATCATCTCCATTCTGTTTATGTAGTGCCTTACATATACTACTGGGTCATCTCTCCCATCGTACAGCTTTGGGAAGACTGGGGTGACGAAGTACGGATTGAGCTGTACGCCTAGGATCTTTTTGGTGAAGGGTGAGAGTCACTTTTCTACCAGGGACTCTTGATATGGGACTGCTAAGTCTTTGAGCAGCTTCTTGATACTTCCACGATGCTTGGGATCAATTTCGGTATCACTGTCTCCTTTGTTAGCAATGTTAACCGGCTCAGATCTAGAGGACATCCGCGGTAGGCTTCCCGATGTCGCGCATGGGTTCACCCAGCTTGGCGGGGCTGTGCCCATAGCGTAGGGCATTTTCATGCCCATTATAGGTGTTGGAGCTCTTGCAGGGAAATAAGTATTTTCGTCGGGCATATTAAGTTCTGGTACATTGCAAGAATTTGAGCCTGCATGGCAGGGTTTGAGGTAATACTCGGCTGGGGAATGGTAAAATGTCGCTTATTGAGCTATGGCCGTGGGGGCCTGGATTTGTGCTTCTAAGGCAGTAGGAGCAGCGACCCTGCATTCCTGGGACGGGAATAATTCCCTAGCAAGGTTGGGATGAAGTAAGATGTCATTCGGGATCCCCTGAAGGGGGACTGCCTCCACATTGTATTATTCCATAAATCACGTTCTGATTATTTGTTGCTATTCCAGGGGAATATTATATTCCCTAAAGTTCTAAAACACCTGCTCCACTGCATTAGGAGTGCTGTTCGGGGGAGTTGAAACTGATGCTCCGGCGTTCACGAGTCCGTCGTGGCTACCTTGAATGGCTTCGGTGTCTGATGGTTGAGGGCCATCATGAATTTTTACCATTTGGAGTAGGCATTCCTGCACTTAAAAGAGAAAAACGTAGGTACCGCGACTAGACGTGGTAAACACAAATTGAAAAAAATAAATAAAATGAGTAGAAGAGAGGTCTTCAATTGGTTAAAGCGGAAGTTTGTTGCTGGGCGTTTATCAAACCGCTTGAAAATGTGTTGCGAACCAAAATTCTTGCTGGGGCAAGTAAATTTATTCCACGCTCACCGCACCACTGAAAGTTCTAAGTCGGAATTGGGTTTAATCTTCAGGGAACTTCGAGAAATATTGAATCGATTGTGTTGAACTATCCCTCCAAAACAGATAATGGACGGAAAAAAGGGTCGGGGCTGTTATCCCCCAGGAAAGCTCCGACGCTCAAGTTAGTAATTGGCGTGACTGAATATAGAAGGCAAGAGGATAAAGAAAGTTCTTAAGCATATAAATTATCATAATAGAATGTGTAGAGTGTGATTAACCTGTTATGAAGACTCCTTTTTATTTATAGAAACTGCCAAATCCCTCAAATCAAGGAGATTTGAAATGGTAAAAAATAGGATCGTGATCCCTAGAATCAAGGGAAACCAAGTCTAAGCTTTATCCACTCCTTCATTCTAGGAGGTGGTTATCCGCGTCAACTGAAGCCTTTACTAAAATGTCCACCATCTAGATTAATGAGACGGAATCACTATCTTATGGTCGCACGATGATGCAACTGAGACTACGACTTCTCTCAACTCATGAAATCGCCTCATAGTTGAGACGAGGATAGAGAAGAAGGAATGGGCGGTAATGTGTGGATGAACGAGGCGGGATTCCCTTCACCGAGCGTTTGGACCGAGCTTTGCAGTTATCTCTGAGAAGGTGACATCATGCTCTGTTAACATATAGTCTTTTTAGTGAAGGAATGGAAAGATTTAGAGTTTCGATGCCATCCTAGTCTAGCCTAATGATGGCTAAATCTTCAAGCACGAGACAGCTAGAGAAGAGATTTTGGGATGATGAGTTATCAACATACACAACCCTCTTAAGCCACAAAATTTTGAGGCACAGAAAACATACAGAATTTTGCAATTCTAGGACAAACATGCCATCGATTTTCAGAACCGTTAAAGTTTGGCAAGTAAAAAAGTCTTCTAGGCAGTTCCTGAACTGCCAAAGAAGAGTCTTCGAGAATTAATTCTTGGACATTGCAAGTTATGACAGCACAAACCCAAACATATATGAATTGCTAACATCGCAGGTAACATTTTCGTATAGTTGAACTGCCATGATAAAATAACACCCTGTCCACATATTCTTTGAATAATCTGGATTTGATTACATAGTCAAATGGACCAGTATATCCAAACTAATTTGAAAAGTCAAGGTCCGGAGTTAAAGTCCAAAGATATTCCCATCTTTTGGACAAGATGCTGGTTAAAACTACTTCTTTGGTGGGGAGATACAAAAGTATCCAAACGAGAATGTCATCAAGCAAGTAGCTTATTCTATCTAAAGTATCATCATCAATAAGATTTTCATGAAACCGTCTACCTTTAGCAAGTGACAAGTCACTATCCATCACTTTTGCAACTGCACAAGATAACAATGACCATGTCAATAGGAGAATTTAAAAAGAGACAAGTCACTAGAAATTGCATTTGTCTAAAAGCAAGAGTAAACAAAGTTTTAAGAACATAGTGAGTGGAATCAAAAATGGAAAAGCATATAAAATGTTACCCATTAACATCAGCCAAAAAACGTAAACACAAAAAGGGGAAGAAATTTATATTCTTCAAGGTGGTCAAAACACATAGATTCATGGTTAAAAATTGAAAATGAGCATAAAAAAGAGCTCATATAACATAAGAAACAAGGGATCATTGAAAAACCAAGCAGAAGAAGTTTCGAATGACTACAAAGACCTAATCATTGGAAAGCACTTGAAATTTCATGTGTCTAAGACCAAGGGTAAACAGAGTACAAGGCAGTAATATAGAAGAAGGAAAATCTAAAATGGAAAACATTACTATTAACAACCCCTAAAACACAAACATAGCAAAAGGGGAAATTTTCTTCTTCAATCTTAATTTAGTCAAAACATATATTTTCATGAGAAAAAATTAAACAATGCGCATACGAAGTTAAAATTCTTCACATGAGATAATAAACACAAGGGATTTAGGGTTTGGTTAGGAGTTGATAAGGTATACATACCTTCTCTTCTCGCAAGTTAAACTCGTTTGGAAGCCATTGACATGATTTCGAGAGAAAGGAATTGGGAGAGCTAAAATTTGGTAAACGACAGTCGGAATGACTTCCTTCTTAAGCTATGGTTAAGACAGACTAGACCTGTTTGCGGGTCTTTCTATTGTTAACCCTCACCCAAATTTTATATTTGGGTGATATCTGGGGAAATAAATCCTATCCTATAGGAATCCCGAAAATATCTCCTTGATCAAATTCTATTAAGGATATAATTTTATCCTACTAAAATTATAACATCAAATCAGGTGATACAGTCCTTATGCGATTATAATTCATATTCCTAATGTTATCGAACTGGTGAATAAATGGTTCACGGCTTTATGGATTCGACAGGGTTCAATCATGGTCCAACCGTTATTTATGTTTTTATATGTGAATATTTAAATAAATATATATAAAATTATGCATTCATTAATCATCAAATATAAATTATAAATAAACAAATAACTCACTAAAATTATAACACATTAAAAAGTAAATATAAAAAGGAATTAATAATATATTTTTTCATCTCTTACTAATTTTAAATAACATTTTTACTATATAATTTATCAAATATCTCAGTACAATTATGACACATTTAACATGATCAATGATTTTAGGAAAACAATTAAAAATTTTAAATACTAATAAAATCTATTCTATAAAAATAAGTAATAATTTAAACTAATTGATTTTCAACCACAAAAAATTTTAAAACATTAATTATAAAATTAAATAATTTTCATGATAATAAAAAATCGAGGTTTGAGCGGTTCATTGGTTCACCGGTTTTTAACGGTTCAAACCTATCTAGAATGATTTTATATGGACCCGTTATTTTTATTCAACCGAATGGGACTCATTGCCGGTTCCCGATTAAACCGGTTCAACCGGCCGATTCGGTCCGGTTTCAATAACAGTGTCTATTCCTAATTAATTTAGGAATATTTGGAGTCTATATAAAGGACTCTCGACTAGGGATGTCAATAGGGTGGGGAATACCCGAAACCCGAACCGGCGGGTGTGGGGATCAACTGAAAATTTCACAACCGTAAATAAAATGTGGGCTAGTTTTGGTGTAACCAACTCCGAATTGTTGGGTAATGAACCCGCACCCGAATAAATCCCTGAAATAAATCCGAATGCAAAACACACACGTACAATTTTTCATATATAATTTATTCAAATCAATTATCTTTTTAAGCAATTGCATTGATAAAAAAAATTAATAATATTACAATTTAATTAATTATGGATTATTAATATTAAATCAACTGAAATTTTTTTATGAAAAATAATTATATATGGCACAAAAAAACTCATTTGTTCAAAATAAAAGGCATTCGAAGCCGAAAAAACAAGTGCACCAAGTAGCATTTAAATAAGTGACTTATCACTCAACTTTCTATCATAATAGCAAGCAAAACTCTCATTCCATATATGACCATCCTAATCTTACCAACATTTGAAATTGCTAGAACAAAAAATCAACAAATTGACAACCATGTGAAAGATACAAAAATTCATATAGAGTCAATGAGAACGTCGCAGCGTTTAGAATTACTAGTTTTATTATTCAATCTTGTAGTTAAAATTTATTGATTTATGATAAAATGAGGTACAACTTTAACTATAAATGAGATCATATATCAAATTTATGTGAAATTTATAGTAGGGCTGAGATTACCCAAAAACCTCCCGAACCCGCACAGGTGTGAAATGGGCAGGTGAAAAATTCTCCAAAACACTAAATGGGGAATCCCCGAACCCGCCCCATTGACATCACTACTCTCGACCCTTGAATATCGAATTTAAATTATTATTATTTTCCACCTTGAACTTTTACTGACTTGAGCATCGGAGTGTTTTTTGTTTGTTTTGTAGGTTCTTCTCATTGATCAGTCTCAAGATGAACAAGTCAACTACGGATATTATTTTCATAATCTTTCATTGATGCGGTGAACGTGGACTAAATTTACTTGCACAAGCGAGAATTTTAGTCCAAAACACAAGGATTCAAAAAGAAAATAACGCAGATAAGTTCATACGTTATCAATTCACAATTATTGATTAATGGTTCAGTTTTTTTTTTCCATTATGAACATATGATTCATCAGAGGTTTATAATTGGAAGTATGGTCCTACGCTTATTACCCTTCCATCATGATTATTGATTAATTTTCTTCAAGATGGTCCAACGCTTATTACCCTTACACTAGTCTGATTATATGAACATTTGCTTTGTCGGATCATAGTTTTGTAATTAAAACAAAATTTCAAACCAATGACGTTTAGAGGCTGAATTCTTCGAAACTAATCAATTCATTTGAGTTGCAGGTTCACCAACCTCTCATCCAGGAGCCTCGTTGTTAATTTTTTAAATAACCCACTCATTATATATCTTGCGGCTTGGGAATTCTACCTCATGCCATATAGTGATCCTAAAATTTTTTTTAATTAACTCATTATGTGCGTTATTTACGGTTTTGAAAAGATTAACTATATTCAAAGCCGTTTGTGCAAAATCTTTTTCGTTGTCTTGTTTGAAATAGAGTATAATGTGGATAACGAAAGTTGCAATTGGATTATGGAATCATACAATCAAAGAACCCGACTTTCATTCCAACAATTCTTCAACGAAAAAAGGCACAAGATTGGTTAACAAAATTTCCGCTAGCTCCAAAAGGGTAATTATATCCTTATATAAGGATTCAAGTTGACAAAGCAAACAAAATCATCCGTTAAGCACACCACTTAGAGAGAGTTTATATCAAAGTACAAAAACCACATGTTGGTTAAAGAATCTTGTGGCACCATTCCGCCAACATAGGCGACGAGCCAAAAGCGACAGTTGTAGGAAATAGTCTCATGGCAGCATATCGCATAGCCGATGAGCCAAAAGCAAACCTGTTTAGATAGTCACATCTCCACATAATGGTAAATGTACAGATATTATACTCATCTCAAAAGAGTGTGTCAAAACGATGCAAAAGCGGAGCAATCCTTCTTAAAAGGCTTCAAGAAGTCTAAGGGGGGACTTCTAATAACTCAGGAAATAAATCATATCCAAGATAGGAATTCCAAAAATCTCTCCCCAAGATAGGAATCAAATTATATTCGGGATATAACTTTATTCCAGTAAGGAGATAACATCAAATCAGGTGATACAACCCTTATGCGATTATAATTCATATTCCTAATCAATTTAGGAATATTTGGAGTCTATATAAAGGACTCTCGATCCTTGAAGCTACAATATCAAATTCCAATTATTATTATTTTCCACCTCGATCTCTTACTGACTTGAGCGTCGAGGTGTTTTTTGTTTGTTTTGCAGGTTCCTCTCATTGATCGACCTCAAGATGAACAAGTCAACTACGAATATTATTTTCATAATCTTTCACTTGGTACATTTGTAATTAATATTATAAGTGTAACTCAAAGAGTAACATGTATAAATTCAAAGATGTACGAAATTAAATGCATCATTACCTACTTAACTTAACAACAAAAATTGGATGTTTCTTCCAATTTGTAGCTAGATCAAATACCCCTCTCAACTTGGAAAAAGCAAATCATAACGTCACGTGTTAGAATCTGGTTGGTTTGACATTTTAGAAATCCCCAATCAGAAATAGACATATAACATTGAGATTGCATATTGTATGTTATTGCAAGTTGAGGGGGTGATTGATCTTTTTGCAAGTTAGGGTGGCATAGGGTGTTAATAGCCAAGTTTAAGGGGTAATGATGCGTTTGGTGTGTGTGTGTATTACTTGATATGAGAAAACATAATTAAAAATAATTAGTAAATCGAATTACAATATATATTAAGATATATCGAATCAACCTTTAACCGTATAATTAAATGAGCTGGTTTTATTGATGTCCGAATCGGTTTATTTAATACAGATTTTACCTTGTATGGTAAACTGTCAACTAGGATACAACAACAGACGTTAGGAGAACAAAATTAAGTGTAGAATACTATCACCGAAGGATAGATAGCTAAGAACCTAAGAAACAAAAGTTTTTGATAAAAAGAGAAATGTGAATTGGAATTTCTTCATGTTTTTGTGCATGTTCTCTTCCCATCCAAAACTGCATATATAGGGCAAAGAATGTAAGACAATGTATACACAAAGATTAAATGAAATTCATAAATTTCATTTTTTATGACATAAAAAAGAAACATACAACATATTAATTGTTTCTCTACTTTTTTCTTTGCTTTTAACTTATTTTCTTTTAATTAAATTACAAAATTCCCTTGCATAAAAGAAAATAGAAAAACGACAAACTTGATACAGTGATAGAATTCTACATTAGTTATTTGCATAGGATAGGTGGACTACAATGAACATTTCCTTATGAAAGTATATTTACTTTATTAGTTACTTAGTAGACGCGATGTCCTTGAATATTCTGTCGTTTGTGTAAACGATGATATACTTGTCGCGCCAAAAGGTAAAACCTAGCAAGTGCACTAAGGTCGGTTTATAGTTAAGGCAAGGTCAAGTGTCGTATTCCACGGAGAGCAAGCAGAAAGAGTTAGAGGTCTTCCTGGTAGATTGGCTTAGAAGGACGTGTTATTTAAGGGTTTGTGATAATCTTAACTAACTAAAAACAAAAAGATAAAAGCACAAGCTAAACCACCCATATGTCAGTACAAGGTCTCCTTCCAAGTAAAACATGTAAAACTTAATTAAGAACATAATCTAAGATCTCTTAACCTTCTATCCCCAAGATCTCCTCTCAGTACTAACTTGGTTTCTAAAGCCATTTAACATACATCTTCTCTCGGTTCTTAATAAGCTAAATAACTTTGCATTAATATCAATTGAACACTTAGCATGCATCCCTATCTCCTCTCGATAGAATGGTGTTCGTCCCTCAATCTTATAGCATACATGTGTGTTGGTGTCCTCAATATATATTAAGCATTCAAACACATAATCACATAAGATTTAAGTATGTTGGTCTTAAACGGCTTAAATAAACAGCAGAGGGGGGTGAATGCATTTCTTGGTTTCATTTTGGACGAGAATGTCATCAGGCAAGTGGCTTATTCTATCTAAAGTATCATTATCAATAAGATCTTTAAGAAACTGTCTACCTTTAGCAAGTGGCAAGTAACTATCCATCACTTCTACAACTGCACAAGATAACAACGACCATGTGAATAGGAGAATTTAAAAAGAGATAAGTCACTAGAAATTTCATTTTTCTAAGACCAAGAGTAAACATAGTTTTAAGAACATAGTGAATGGAATCTAAAATGGAAAAGCATATAAAATGGTAACCATTAACATTAGCCAAAAATCGTAAACACAAAAAGAGGGGAAATTTATATTCTTCAAGGTGGTCAAAACACATAGAGCCATCGTTAAAAATTGAAAATGCGCATAAAAAAGAGCTCGTATAACATAAGAAACAGGGGATCATTGAAAAACCAAGCAAAATAGGTTTCGAATGACTACAAAGACCTAATCACAGGAAAGCACTTTTCGTGTGTCTAAAACCAAGGGTAAACAGAGTACTAGGCAGTAATGTAGAAGAAGGAAAAGCTAAAATGGAAAACATTACTATTAACAACCCCTAAAACACAAACACACAGCAAAGGGGGGGAATTTTCTTCTTCAATCTTAATTTAGTCAAAACATATAGATTCATGAGAAAAAAATTGAATAATGCGAATACAAAATTAAAATTGTTCACATAAGATATAAACACAAGGGGTTTAGGGTTTGGGTAGGAGTTGACTAGGTATACATAACTGAAGGGATTTGTCATCGAAAATCAATCACAAAGGAGGAAACCAATTGAAAATCTCAAATCCACAAGGTTCTTTTATCGAATACCATACAATGAAATTTTAAAATCGTGAGATTAAAGCATGTAAAACTCACATTGAGCATCTTTGGAAAGAGTTGATGAAGATGAGCCTTTTAGAATGGAAGCCTTCTAAGATCACTTGCACGAACCCCTCTTGATTCGGAACCGGTGCTAGCCGAAGAAGATGAAGAAACAAACCAAAGAAATCTCCAAGAAACTCCAAAATTAAAAAAAAGGCTGCTAACCTAATTCAAATAAAGCGTAATTAATTATATGAAATACAAAACATATAATAATACAAATAGTAAATCACAAACAGTAAAATACAAATAGTAAATACAAACAGTAAACTTACAAATAGTAAACGGAAAGAAACACCGGAAAAATATTACCGGAAAGTTGTCAAAAGATGATCGGAGGATGGCCGGAGAATTGGGAGATTCTCTCTCTAGATTTCCTCTCTCGAAAACTTGTGTCTACCTTCAAAGACAGAATTCCAACTTATAGATTTTTTACCAGTCATCAAGTCATCTAGTAAACGGTTAACCGGTTACCAAGTAGCCGGTTGCAAACACTTTAAGCTGGATTATTTTGTTGATTTCAACAAGTCTTCTAAAGCTTGAGAAGAAAAATCTTCAAAGGATTCGTCCATAGGATCTTGAGCTTCGAAGAGATATTGAAATTGATTGTGGAGAGAAATTTCCTTTTCTTTTCCCTTTGATGATGAGATTGCTTTGACCTTATCTTTCTTTGGAGGAGAAGTAACAACAGAAACATCAAGCTCTTCAAAAACCTAATTTCCTTTTAGGAGAAGGGTTAATTGAAACCTGAGGACAGGTTTGCTTTGAAGGAGGATAGCTGGTGGTTTTTAAATTTAAAAACTTTAACATTTGAGCTTTTAGCTCCTCTTCTGGAAAATGAAATAGAAGGTGCTCAAAGATATTTTTTGAGGGGGTTAAAATTTGAGGTAGAGAAGGAAATTCTCAGAGGAAAAAACTGAAGATTTTTCAAAAAATTCAAACTTATCCCACCATTTAATGGAGACTCTCCTAGCTAACCATGGTATAGCAATTTCATTGCGAGGAACTTGAATTAAGAATCTATCATCTTTGTAGGTGATAATATAATCCCATTTAATAATCCAAGGAACTCTACATAAAATTGTAAACATTAATCTTTTAAATTCACAAAAGCTATTAGCTTCTCCAAACTGATTGTAGATTTCTCTAACTCTTGTAGGAACAGAAATAGGGAAAAGACCCCATTGTTGGAACCAGTTATGGAACCAAATTGGAAAGGATTCCATTGGTTTAACCAATTGAAACGGTAAGAACCAGCTGAATTTTCTAAAACTGTTATTGTATAATAGTGCTTGTGACCAAGCATCTATGTAATAAAAATAGTTATAAGCTATTTTGTTTCCTTTATGAAGGACAAACAAATCTTTTTCCATGTCTTCTGGAGTTAAAATCTTTAAGATTATAATTTTGGCGAAAGCCCATTCACTACTATTTCTAGCCATTGGTTCAAATTTTATCGAACCAGTTTCTTCTAAAAGGGTTAGATAAAACCCATCATCCCTAGGTAAATAAGGGACTGTAGTAAAATTCCTTGTATAAAAGGAAGCTATTTCGAATGGTTCTAGAAGACCATGTTTTTTCTCAACTAGACAAATAAGTTGAGTAGAAATGGGAATAAAAGGGAAAACATTTTCCTTTAAGGATTCTAGTTCTATAGATATTTAATAAGCATCTGAGTCATACTTATTGTTTTTACTTGCTTCGGTTAAATTATTAATTTGCTGACTTTGTCTTCTTTGAGGAGTGTGAGCTAAACTTCTTTGAGACAATTGGCTACTACTTCTACTTTATCCCTCAAACCTTTTAAGGTTTAGATTTTTCTTCTTTGAACTCATTTCCTGCAATAAATTCTCGAGTTAGAAAATCAGGCAGAGATTTTTTATCTCCTCTAATAAATTATATATCAAAATCAAACACAGACAAGATAGCTTACCATCTAGCAAAAATTTGTTTAGAAGCAATGTTTTTAACATCTTTGACTAAAATTTCTTTAGTTGATTTGCAATCAATTCTTAGAAGGAATTTTGATTTATTAAATCACTTTCAAATTTTTGTACACACAGAACAATAGATAACATTTCTTTTTTAATGTTGGAGTAATTTTTTCTAACACATACCCACACCCCACTAGTGAATCTAACTAAGGATTCAATACTATTGATTCTCTATTTTAGTATGCCTCCATATCCTAAATCTGAAGCATCAGTTTCAACTATCTTAAAAGCATCAAGATGAGGGATGGCTAAACAGGGTAGAATTTTTACACGAAGTTTAATTCGTTGAACTGCAAGAGTATGACTTTTAGTCCACTCTGGAGGATTTTTTCTTAACCTTTCAAATAAAGGTTTTGCATCTAGAGCCAGATCTTTATAAAATTCTGCCACATAATTCAAACTTCCTAGAAATCTTTGTAACTGATTTTTATCTCTGATTTCATCAGGAAACTTACTTGCAAATTCAATTTCTCTATCTATAGGAATACAAGTACCATTTTCAATGTTATGACCTAGAAATCTAATATTTTTTTGAAAGACTTTAATCTTTTTGGCTAAAATAACTAAACCATTTCTCTTGACTAGGTTTGAAAAACATTTTAAATGTTTAAAATGTTGATCAATATTCTTTGAGAATATTAAGACATCATCTATGTAGACAATTGAAAATAATGAATAACAATTAAAAATTTCATTCATAATTTTTTGATATTCAGAAGGGGCATTCTTAAGCCTGAATGGCATGACATTCTATTCATAATGACCAAAAGGAACAGTAAAAGAAATTTTATACTTATCATTTTCATCAATTTGAATTTGCCAATACTAGATTTCATGTCAAAGTTTGAAAATATTTTTGCTTCAAATAATCTGTTTAACTGATCTCTTTTGTTAGGGAGTGGATATCTAATCCATTTTAAGACCTTAATAAGGGGTTTGTAATTTATTACTAACCTAGGAACTCCTCTTTCGAGTTCAGCTGCATTTTCTACTTTAAATGCAGGACAACTCCAAGAACTTTGACTGTTTCTAATCAATCCTTTCTAAAGTAAATTTTGAATTTCTGATTTACAAATTTCAAGATATCTTGGAGACATAGCAATAGGCCTAGCTTTAGTTGGAATAAATCTTTCAAAAAAATTAGGTTCGTAGGGGAGAGAAACAATATGCTTCTTTCTATCCCAAAACGTGGTAGGAATATCATAACAGATTTTTGAGATCATTAATTGCTATAATTCTAAAATTTTCTTTTGTAAACTATGGTCTTCTAGTTTTTCTTTTTGAATTTTAAAACTAACTTCTTCTTTTAAAGAATTTATCAATTGTATATTCTTTTTAAGAATGCTCAGGTTTTTAACTTGGGTTATAAAACTGAATATTATTTCTTTTCTTAAAATCTCAGTTACTATGCTCAATTCAGAAATTTCCTTAATAGGAAATAAGCTATGAAGAAAAGGATTTCCTAAAATAACAGATAGATTTAAATTTTTAACCATTATAAATGGTATTTCTAGACATAATCATTTATTACAAATTGCTGCATTATTCAATTTGTAATTAATGGCAAGTTTTTAACCATTAGCTGTGTGTAACTCTTCTAGAGTTTTACTAAAGTATTTTGAAGGAATTAATCCTTCATTAATACAATTCAAATTCGCACCAGAGTCTATTAGAGCTATGGTGGAAACAAAGAATTCTTTGTTTACAACTAAGGTTATCTTTGTATGCCATTTATAGGTTATGACTTTATTAATTAAGTCAATATATTTAAAACTTTTAGTTTTTGTTTCCAAGATATTTAACTATTTTGAATTCTTAATTGCTATCGAATCTTTTATTAGATTTTATAAGGTTTCATCTTCAGAATCTTCTAATTTTTCTGTTTCTAACAAAGAAACTCTATCTTTTAGATTTTTAATTTCTCCTTTCAAAGAATTAATGTTTGATTTTAAATCCTTAAATGTAGGTTCTTTACTTTTAAGAGTTTTAAACCTATTAACTATTTCCTTAAAATCATAAGAGATATTTTTCTCTTCTATTTTTCTTTCTATATTTGTTGGTTTTTTAGTACTTGAAGTACTGGCTTCATTATTGTTTCTATTTTTAATTAATTCCAAATAATTTTCAAGATGTTGTCTTTTATCAGAAGGATCTTGGATTTGCTCAATCAAAGTTAATATCATATCTTCACTTTTAGTAAGAACCATTAAACTGTTTAATGAGCTTAAGGATTTATAATAATTACACTGCCCATCGCACTAAGTTTCAGAATTCGAATTTGATTCAGAAGTATTATCATTTTCATTATTTAAATTATAGTCATCCTTTTTAGAATCCGTTTCTATTAACATGATTTTTTCTAATGAGTCTTTTAGACTGTCATCAACTGTTAAAGATTTAATTTGTTGTTTAACACGACATTTATTAGAATAATGGCCTACTCGTCCGCATTTATAACAAACAACGGTTTTAGTTTTTCTTTTAACAACTTGATCTTTATGGGGTTTAAATTGATTAATTTTTTTAGAATTATTTCTTCTTTTAGAAAATCTACTAAAACTAGGTTTAGAAAATTTTTCTTTAGAAAGATTTTCTTTTTTAGATGAAATTATTTTAGATCTTTTACCTATAGGGTCATACCCTAATTGCTCACAAAAATCTCCTAATATCCTTTTACATGATAATCTTTCATTCTGCATTTGTTTATGAATTTTTAATTCATTACACAAAAGCATTCCTTCTGAGACAATTTCAGCCGATATTTCTCCATAGGTTAAACCCGTATAAGGGATTGTACCATTATGTTTATTTCTAATTCTTTCTTTGACTTTATCAGCAAATAATCTAGGAAATCCGGAAATGAATTTTTATTTCTAGAAATCTTGATTACAATCGTCTCTAGTGTAAAGGGAACTAAGAAATACATCCTTATACCATTTAAACTCAGAGAGATCCTTACATCGCAAGTTCATTAACTGCTCAGTAGTTTGCTCAAAAAAGATAGAGCTTGATCCTAGAAAATGTAAAATTAAAGTGTAAACGAATAAGTTTACAACATCTGAATATTGTTGATCATTTTCTATTTTAATAGCATTAAGAATTTTATTCTTATCTTCTATTCCTAAGCAAAAATCCCATAAACCTTTAAGTTGGCCTGTAAAGCCTGCGATTATAGCTTCAGCTATTCCTTTATCATTATTACCCTGAATTCTAGAGGCTGAAGCATACATTAACATGTACTGCAGAACATTTTTAATCTGATATTCAGACATTCCGTCTATGTTCCATTCTTCTATTGATCTACCATCACAAGAAACAATTGTAGGTTTGAACTCTTCAAATTGTAAATTAACAGGTGAAGGTCTAGGATAATAAGGCTTATCTATGTCTTTATCATGGTAAATTTTATTTACTTGATCTTTATTCTCATCTATGTTCATATCCTGGAATAAGGATTGAAGATTATCTATTTCAGATTCAGTACAGCTTTCATCTGATTTATCAGTCGTTAAAGGAGCAATTTGTTTTTGCTTCCTATTTACAGGAATTTCAGCAATCCTTTTAGTGATTTCGTCTATTAACTTAGCTTGAGAATTTTCAAGTTGCAAGTTTAACTTTTGATACGAAGATGGTTTAATAATCACCTTCTCTTAATTTGAAGATGGTTTAACCATTACCTTCCCTTCCCGGGTTTTTGAAGAAGAAGTTGGTTTAAGTATCGTATTTTCAATATGTGTAAGTTGTTCTCCCATAATATGAAGACTAAGATTAGTAAAATTATGTTGCTTTATTAAAGCCTCTGAACCAGCAATGAATGGTCCACATTCAACCTTAACTTCAAGTTCTATTTCATAAGATACCGAAGCAATGGGAGGATATAAACTTTTAAGGGTTTCTCCCTTAGAGGTAGTAAAGGTTTTATATGATGACTCTAGGGTTTCTAAATATTTTGAATCATTAAACTTAGGAAATTTTAAACTTCTAAGTTTGAACATATGTTTCATAAAATCTGGAAAATCTTTAGGACCTTCTTTAACCTTATAAATCTCAAATTTCTTATTTCACTTAGTTTTTTCTCTTTCAAAAAAGTTTATGAAGAACCTTTTTTCAAAATCATTTAAGTCTTTTGTTATTAGGCAAATAGATTGATAGCCCATGTCTGACATTGTTGGGCTATCTGGTTTCCCATAAACCGGTCTAACCACATTAGAAGGCATTCTTTCTATTGCTTTTATTTCTTCTTCAGCTCTATTAGGTACTAGAAGTAAAGATGTTGAAGGTCTTGAAGATATTAGACTAGGAGTTCTTGATATTCTAGTAAAAGATCTTCTTGAAGAAGAATCTTTTAAGAATTTTAAGACGACACTACCATCTGATTCTTCAAGGATATAATCCAAATTTGAGCTTTCTTCCTTTTTTAAAGGAACTACATCATCTATTTTCCATTACTCAGGAAAGTTTAACTCTTCCCATGGTATAGGTTTAGGGACTACTAAATTTCCCTTAGTTAGATCAGTTAAAAATAAGGTAGTTACACCTTTAGGTGCTTTCAGCAGCTTGTTAGCATCATCCGTTATATTAGGGACAATGCTATTCATTACCTTGTAATGAATTCTATAGATTAGGATCAAATTCGTAAATCCAGGCTTCATATCATATCCTTTTGTGGTGATATCTAAAGAAGCCATATTTAAAATTATGTGGATAATCTAGTAGAATTGTTAAGTTAGGGTAGCAACTAAAATAGATTGGCCAATCTGTTAAGGAGGATTCAACTGCTCCTAACAGAGAATCTAAGAAATTATTATTTCTTTTATTTTGTAGACAAATTAATGCCGTTATAGGCAATCCTATTCTCGTTGCTGGTTTAACTACAACTTTTATCATTCCTATATGAATAAAAGAGTATAACTCTTTATGTTTGTATATAAGACTTGCCAATAGAAGGTTAAAAGATAATAAGTTATAATCTATAGATATAGACTGTTCTACAGTCTTAATAATATAGTCAGATTTGAATAAAAAATTATTGTTAGTTTTATAGATACTTTTAGCATCTATTGGAGGTAATTTCCAATTATGTAGTTCATTATCTATGTTATTTACTAATAAAATTTCTTTATTTTTACATTTATCATTAATTTTCTTACTACTAAAGCTACCACTAGAAAATTGCCTAAATAATCTATCCATATTTGATCACTGTCAAAGATTTGCGCAAACTATTGCCTATACGCCATTCTGGCTATTCAAGGCTAGCTGCAACTCGACTTCGGTTTCACAAATATAAACAAATTATGTTCAGCTATATCCTAGTAACAAGGCTCTGATACCAAGAGTTAATGGATCGAACAATATAAAGAACAATATAAAGAAAGCGTAATTAATTAATCAACGGATCGAACAATATAAAGAAAAATTGATAAATTCTTCAAAAGAAGAAGTTAGTTTTAAAATTCTAAAAGAAAAACTAGAAGACCCTAGTTTACAAAAAAAAATTTAGAATTATAGCATTTAATGATCTCAAAAATCTGTTATGATATTCCTACCGCGTTTTGGGATAGAAAGAAGGATATTGTTTCTCTCCCCTACGAACCTGATTTTTCTAAATGATTTATTCCAACTAAATCTAGGGGAGAGAAACAATATCCTTCTTTCTATCCGCTAAAAAGATTAAGTCTTAACACTGAAAATGGCAATTGAATTTGCAAGAAAATTTCCTGATGAAATCAGAGATAAAAATCAGTTACAAAGATTTCTAGGAAGTTTGAATTATGTGG
>CATIWQ010004037.1:0-22115 GCA_949673415.1 Euphorbia schlechtendalii
AAGTGCGAATATGCACAATTAAAAGAAAACGGTTTTCTGTAGATGTAATATATTGTGATCACTTAAGAAATAAGCAACTTATCCCGGACCCGAATCTCTGTGTCTTGGTGGGCCGTCCCCCGGACGTTAAGCCTCATAGGAATCTAATTCCTGGAAAGAGCTAATCCAGGGTGGCGACTCCACACTGAGAGACGACGGATTCGGGTTCGAACCGATCTTAAACGTTTTCGTCTTTTTCTCTTTTTAACCTTTTTTCCGGGTCCCAGACCGGTGCCTTTTATTCTCTTTTTTAAAACACCCTGGTGGACCGCGCCTATGAACCTTCGCGCGCTCTCGACCCACCGCTCCGTGTCGCCCGCTCACAACATGTGTGTGTACCTTTGTTTCTGCATAAAAGATTGTGGTTAGCATGATGTTTAATATGAATAAAACGTGATAACAAAAGCATTAAAAACATAGCACGTAGCACACAACATATCGCTTCGAACCTTATATCTCCCGCACGTAAGGGTTAAGCTTCTAAATCTAAGCTTGGATCATCTTAATACCATGAGGTAGTAAGGAGAGAACTTGCATAAAAGATGCATTTGTTTTGGTAAACCTAGGGAAAGTATTTAATGTTTCCTTATATGAGTTTGGTCAAGGGTTGTTGATGTAGAAGGTTCTTGTTGCACTATGATACACTCCAAACCTCTCCCCTAATAGGTGCGAACGAGGGAGGTACATGCGGTATGATAACAAGTGATCCACTTGCTAAGCATCCTTGGTCACCATAGGTTCACAAGTGAAACTTTCGCAAGCTTCTCCGTAAAATAAAGCACCCTAATCTTAAAGGTTAAGCCATCTAATGCATATGCTTTTGTTTGATATATTTTGAATGTGGGTAAACTCATTTGATGACTTTGCAATACTCATTGATAATCTTTTAAACTTTTTAAGTTTATAAAAAAGATATCCCTAGCTGTGAGCAGGCGACATGGAGCGGTAGGCTGAGAGCGCGTGATTTCATAGGCGCGGTCCACCGAGGTGTTTGAAAAAGAAGAAAAAGCACCGGGTTAGGGACCTAGAGAAAAGTTTGAAAGAGAAAAAGGTGAAAAACGTTTAAGATCGGTTCGAACCCGAATCCATCGTCTCTTAGTGTGGAGTCGCCACCTGGATTACCTCTTTCCAGGAATTAGAGTCCTGTGAGGCTTAATGTCCGGGGGACGGCCCACCAAGACACAGAGATCAGGTCCGGGATAAGTTGCTTATTTCTTAAGTGATCACATTATATTACATCTAAAGAAAACCATGTTCTCTTAATTGTACATATTCTCACTTAGGTCATTTTTCGAGTTTACATGCATGATTCACGTATAGAAAAAGCAGTAAATCCATCCACAAAAACAGTAAGTGCGGAAAGTAAATGCGGAAAATAAAATTACAAGGCTTTAAAAAATCAGGGGATGCAACCGCCCGCTACCCTATTAATTACATTTTTCGTAAAATATGTGCAATACCCGAAGGAAAAAATAAAAGCCTAAACATACATCTAACCTACATCCACAAAGGTTAGCACAGGGGATATATCACATGTGTTCGGTTTTGAATTTAGCAAGGCCCGCTTGGCCTAAAAAAATCAAACGCGATAATGTGTTTGTTATTTAAATAAAACCATTCGTTTTATTAGAGCACATTGGTTGATCAATTTTAATTAATGAAAATGATCACATGGCATGAGGTGAGGTCTGTTATCCGGGAATACTTTTTATTCCCTTCGTGGGGGTATTCTAATACAAAAATTAAAAAGAAAGGAAGAAGAAGAGAATTACAATATTTACAATAAAATAAAATAATTCCTAGGTTCACATGTAGAAAGAAATAATAAAAAAAAGGAGGAGCACGAAATAAGTAGCTCTAGAAACTCAGAGGCTTTACCCTTTTGACGTGAATCCAATTCGATGAGTCCGTTCGATCCCCGGGAGCGTTCCTCATTCGTTTTTTTTAGTTATTGTGGTTTAATGTGAATATAATGGTTTGGTTGGAAAATAATGTATTTATTTATCCAAAAGATAATCAGACTCGGGTTCTAAATTTATTTTAGACCTGACAATATCTGAGGATTTTTTAAGAAAAGATGAAGAAATTTGATTTTAAAATGAAGAAATTTGGGATCCAAAAGTGTTTTAGATCCAAGAAAAAAAGTTAAAAGAAAAGAAAATATTTTTTTTGTATTTTTTTATCTAAAGGGAATCATTTCTCTCTGAATTTTTCGGCCCCCGTGTACTGAAAAAGACCCGACTATTTATAGGAAAATCCCAGAAAATCCAAAAAAGGTAAGTTTTTCCTGTGAGGGGTCTCGCCGGAGAAAAGGTCCGGCAAGGCCCCTCACAGGGACTTTGGCGAGGCAGCCTCGCCAAGCCCTTTGGCGAGGCTCATACCTCGCCAAGGCTTGGCGAGGGAGCCTCACCAAAGGCTTCGACGAGGCTAGGCCTCACCAAAGACTTTGGCGAGGCCATGCCTCGTCGAAGCCTTTTAGCGAGGTTTACCTCACCCATCTTCGGCGATGCGGGTCCCCGGATCCGGTTCTTGGCGATGTTTTTGAATTTTTTGTGTATTTTTTATATTTTTTAGTTAATTTTCTAAATTAAAGTTCTTTTAAATTCAGAGACGAGGAAGACTCCCATATGAAGATCGTTGGACGGTCGAAAATCATGTGATTTGAGGATAAATATCCTGAAAAGCCATCATCATTGAACGCGCGAGCTGGAACGAAATCCTGTGCTCACAGCTACCCCTCGTGTGATAATTGCTGGTTGCATAACCAGTATTATCACACGAAAAGAGCGGAGGGATTGAGAATATACCTGACCGGTGCGGCTGGCGACTTCTTATTCCCAATTGGTGATGACATAGGCCTTCCTTTCTGGCTCTATGTCTTCATAGGGTTGTCCGTTTCTTTCTTCAGAAGCCCTTAGGTACTTCGTACCCCTTGTAGGGGGGTCGACCGTTTCTTTCTGGGCGTCCCTGTTGTAGTCGAAAACCGTTTCATTCTTCAGTCGCAGTCTTTGTGTGTCCCTTGTGATGATTGTAGATAGATGCCTAAATCTATTTCAAAGGCGACTTTGACTTGTTTCCTGTGACAAGTCAGAGAAAAGCATAATGTTCATATATTTTATGATGCATGTTTTAATTATTTGATTGAGTTTATGCGAAGCAAAAATTTTTTCCCCTTCAATTAAAAATTAAAACATGACAAATAAACAAGTTTAATAGAAATTCGAGGATGTCCCAAGAACCGTTCTGTTGTAGGAGGCTTTTGTTGCAATGTTGACTTTAGGCTTGGGTGGGCCATCGTCTTGCTTGTAGGTTCCTCGTGTGGAGGTGGAGGTTCTTATTTATCGAGATAGTGTTGCCCCAGTTTGGCATCGTATTTACCTGTAAATGACATGATGCGAATGTAATGTATGCACGATTTTATGCATGAACAATTTTTATCATATGATGTATGTTTGTCTGTTGTAGGTGTCGTGGGCTTCATTCATTGAAGAGCCTTCTCTCGTGCTAGTGCATGGTTTCCCCTATGACTTATCTTGTTATGGGTTCAATGGACGACTTCCTCAAAGCGATGACCATGGATTTGTTGAATCAGATTCGAGTTCATAGCTTGGATCTGATTTGAGGAAAGCCTACATGAGTTGTTGATCCCGCGTTGTGTTAGCAATGATCGCTTGGAAGCCGTTTACCTGAAGTGTTGAAGGTATATGATACCTTGTACCGTTCCGAGGAGGAGATGATGAATTTGATATTTCTTTGGTTCTAAGTTTTGCATAAATTGCCCTTGTGGGTTTTCAATCTATCGAACCTTGTCTTAATTTTTACCTGGACCGCCCTTTCAGGTTTTCAATCCAGCAGACTCATTTTTCTTTTTTTGTCTTTTTTTTTATGTTTACTTACGACATGCTACCATTGGCATGCAAGCAATCAAGATAGGCATATGCATAAAGATTCAGCAAAAATGATAATTCATTGATGAATTTAATAGGGGTATAAATGTTTCAAATGATTTGACTCTTGCCATTAATTAGCCCTTTCAGGTTTTCTAACGAATGTAGTTCTCTCGATGTCCTAAGTTTTGCTTGAGCCGCCCTTTTCGGGTTTTCAAATTAGCAGACTATTTTTTTTGTATTTTGAAAATAGGCCCTAATTTTTGCTCAACTAACCGAGTGTTAATTGATAAGCTAATTACAAATTTATTTTTTTTTGTACTGCTTTTTAGAGATTTATTTCTTTCACCTATGCATGATAGCAATTGTGTAAGATTTGGTAGATTTGGTAGATCAGTCACCGTCCATGTCCACGACTTCATTTGTTATCTCGTTCAGTATTTCTGACCGATTGGTTGGTGCTTGCATCGCTTTGCTGGCTTGAAGTGTATGTGATGAGTCTTGATCATTGGCGTTTCCTCTGATGGTGCGATAATTACAAATAGTAGCGTGTCATGCGAAGGAGTTGTTGACGTGTTCAACAATCTAGCTCCTTTTTATCTTTAGTTTTGACCTTTGTATGATCCTTTAGGGGAGATTAAATTTGCTTTTACCTTTGCTTGATTGTTCCATGAATTGTGGTGATCCGTGTGAAGGAACTGTTGACGTATTCAACAATCTGACTCCTTTTTTGTGACATTGTACCAGTTGTTTGATGTTATGAATGGTGGTGATGGAGTTGTTGACATGTTCAACGATCTGCCCCCTTCTTTGTGATGTTGCGCCGGTTGTTTGGTATTGTGAATGGTTGTGATGGAGTTGTTGATGTGTTCAACGATTTGTCTCCTTCGTTGTGATGTTGCGTTGGTTTTTTTGGCCTCAACTTGCTTGGTCAACATTTTTGGCCTTATTCTAGCTCCGATCCTTTTGATCTTTGCGTGAGTCAGTGGATGTTTCATGCTTGGAGATCTTTCCATTGATCTTTCGTCCTTGTATGATGAGGCAATTGCTATTATGCATTTTCTAAGTACATGTATTTATCTCTCACTTTCTCTCAAGAGTCAAATCATTTGAATTTATTATGGGGAATCCATTTATACCCAAATTAATTTCATGAAATGATGTGTCACATATGCTAAAAACATTATGTATATGTTTATGCGAATGCGTGATGTCGTTGATAAAATATCAAGCAAGTAAACAAAGTTCAATTTATTCAACAAATAATTCAAAAGCCCCATGGGCAAAGTAGCTGAAAACTAAATTATTACATAATCATCTATCACGAGTTATTGCCTCCCATAGGTGTTCATGGATTCGAAGTGCTCCATCCGCTCTACCTTCTCAAACACTTCTTAATAGCTAGAGAAGCTATCAGATCCGAATTTGTTCCTGTATGGTGGCAGTGCACCGTCCAGCAGCTTTGTTATCATTTTCGGTAGGGTCAAACGAGTTTGCAGCCTGACTTGTATAGCCATCCAACGCGTATAGTAGGATTTGAAGTTCTCACCCTGCCTTTACCTTATAGCCTCCAGATGTTGCATTGTGGTTTCCATCTGAGAGTTGAAACTATAATGCTCCAGCATAGCTTGAGCGAGGCTATTCTAATTAGTGGCTATATGCAGCGAAAGGTGGTTGTACCATTCATTGACTGGGTGGCCTAAGGTGAGGACGAAGAGCTTAGCCATCATTCGGTCGCTGACCCTCAATGCTCTCATCACCGTTTGATAATGTGTCAAGTGAGCTTGCGGGTTGCCAAATTCTACGTACTTCTCAAACAGCGACATTGCGAAGTTTGGGGGTAAGCTGTCTTCATCCCCGACCATTGGTTGTGTAGGCTATGTGTTCCTTAGGTGGCCACCGTGAATGTCCAAGAACTGTTGCCATAGTTTCACCATGCCAGGTTGTTGGAGGATAGCATCCCCTACGCTTGGATAAGGGTCATATTTCCCCTGGGGATTTACCACAAAGTGGGGCAGTTGAGGTGCCTAGAACTGTGAGGCGACAGACGTACTACAGTTGGGAATAGGTTGTTGGGTCACTCTTTGGTAGGAAGCCCTGGTGTGAATGCCAGCTGGATAGTTTGTCCAGGGAAGAATGGATTTTGGTTCAGTTGACTTTGTCCTGCCCCAAACTGATAAAAGGTAGTTGGAGGCACCGTGTGTGAGGTGGGAGGTCCCCTTGTCAGATTGACATTGTTAAGGGTGACCTCCGGGTTGGACACTGCATTCTGGGTCCTCCGAAGGTGTTGGTGAATGAGCGTAGCTAGCTATTCGCTATTGGCAAAGGCGTTTATGGCAGCTGCAATCTCGGCGCTCATCGACAACTGCTGAGAACTTTATCCCAAAAGGATGGGGCGATCCTCTCTTTCACCTTCTCCTTGTGGACTGGCCATAATAGTGCGTTGAGCTGAATCTGAGTCTAAACCCGAGTCCTCACTTGAGTCAGTGTACGGAACCCCCTACAGATTGGCCATAATTGGGGAAACACGGATCAAGTGGTGACCAGGCCTCTTCCAAGCCCCTTTGATATACGAGCAGAATATTAAACCGTGAATGTAAGATTCATGATATGATTCATGATGCAGGTAATGCATGAGATTTTAATGTTATGGCTGCATTCACAAGGGGTTAGCATGCCATGATGTGAAATAACATGTATATCAATCCATTTGAAACAAACAAGTTAGTCGTTAGGTAAAAATGAAAATCTGTGGAAATGAAAATCCAACAACAGGGTTGGATTTGAAATTTGTACCGTGAGTGATGTAAGTGAGGTTACTAGGTTACCTGTATGGTAATAGGTCAATGGCTTGAGGTTTTGTGAAATGAAGACAACTACCGTATGTGGCTATCTAAGGTTATTTTGCCTAATTAGGGCAAAGTTTCGGATACCTATGTGGTCATCACTATTTGAGGGTATGTGGTGATACGTGAATTATTGCCTAATGTGGGCGAATGATTCGGGTATGAAGCATATACCCTTGGCGATTTTGTAAGGTAAGAAAGTTCGCTCCATGTGGGCTTAGGTTAGGATTTCGACTGGGATATCCTTTAATGTGGGAAAATGATTTTGGGTAGGTATTTGCCTCGTTTGGGCTTTTAGTGTGCCTTGGAAGTGCGGTGAGTTGGATATCGAGTGGACATCTCATGGGTGATGTGGTGGAAAGGCTATTGCCCTTTGTGGGCTAAGTGTCGGATGTCAACTGGACATCACGCAGTAATAGGAAGGCATGTTTGCCATATACAGGCTAATAGCGGGATGTCAAGTGGACATCTCGTTGAAAAAATGGTAAGTGATGTTCCTAAGTGGTTTTGTCCTAGGGTGACATGATCTATAGTGTCAATTGTGCCTAAGAGTATGTGGTATCATGATGATAACGTGATATGTACATTTGATATCATGAGTGTGTGTGTTCAAGTGTTTGCATAAAAATTGGTGGTTAGTATGACATTTGTACAATGACGAATTGAAAGTAGTATACAAGTAGCACATAGTATGTAACATCCAAACTTCTAACCATATAACTCCTGCGTTTAGGGTTTTTGGCTAGTCTCTATCCTAAGTTTGGTTCATCTTAGGATCATGAAGATACTAAGGAGCGCACCTGCAGGAAAATATAATGCATGATAGCGTGTTTGGGTAACACCCTAGGGAAAATGCCTATGGTTTATTTACATGAGGTTACAAATGGGCTGTTGATGTAGAAGTTTCTTGTTGTACTAAAATAAACTCCAAGCCTCTAACGAGGGAGGTACATGCGATATGGCAACAAGTGCTTCACTCGCTCAAGTACTATCTTTTCTCAGGGAGGCAGATTAGTACAAGAGAAAGCTTCATGGTAGTAAGGGTACATTAGACTTATGGGCTAATCCTTTCTACTGCAATGCGTTATTATGAATATGTCATAATTAAGAGAAAATGGAATAATGTGACCAATAATTTTCGGCACTTATCCAAACTCTAAAACCTTTGAAAAACAAGCTTTTAGAAAAAAAATCCCCAGCGAAGTCGCCACTGTGAGAGGGCGACACAGAGCGAGAGCGCGCGATTTCATAGGCGTGGTCCACTAGGGTGTTTGAAAAAGAAGAAAAAGCACCGGGTCAGGGACCCGGAGAAAAGGTTGAAAGAGAAAAAGGTGAAAAATGTTTAAGATCGGTTCAAACCCAAATCCGCCGTCTCTTAGTGTGGAGTCGCCACTTGGATTAGCTCTTTCCAAGAATTAGAGTCCTGTGAGGCTTAACGTCCGGGGGACGGCCCACCAAGACATAGAGATTTGGGTCCGGGAAAAGTTGCTTATTTCTTAAGTGATCACATTATATTACATTTACAGAAAACCGTGTTCTCTTAATTGTCCATATTCGCACTTAGGTCATTTTTCGAGTTTACATGCATGATTCACGTATAGAAAAAGCAGTAAATCCATCCACAAAATAGTAAGTAAGTGCGAAAAGTAAATGCGGAAAATAAAATTACAAGGCTTTAAAAAATCGGGGGATGCAACCGCCTGCTACCCTATTAATTACATATTCCGTCAAATATGTGCAATACCCGAAGGAAAAAATAAAAGCCTAAATATACATCTAACCTGTATCCACAAAGGTTAGCACAGGGGATATATCACATATGTTTAATTTTGAATTTAGCAAGGCTCGCGTGGCCTAAAAAAAATCAAACGCGATAATGTGTTTGTTATTTAAATAAAACCATTCATTTTATTAGAGCACATTGGTTGATCAATTTTAATTAATGAAAATAATCACATGGCATAAGGTGAGGTCTGTTATCCGGGAATACTTTTTATTCCCTTCGTGGGGGTATTCTAATACAAAAACTAAAAATAAAGGAAGAAGAAGAGAATTTCAATATTTACAATAAAATAAAATAATTCCTAGGTTCACATGTAGAAAGAAATAATAAAAAAAAGGAGGAGCACGAAATAAGCAGCTCTAGGAACTCAGAGGCTTTACCCTTTTGGCTTGAATCTAGTTCGGTGAGTCCGTTCGATCCTCGGGAGCGTTCCTCGTTCGTTTTTTTTAGTTATTGTGGTTTAATGTGAATATAATGGTTTGATTGGAAAATAATGTGTTTATTTATCCAAAAGATAATCAGACTCGGGTTCTAAATTTATTTTAGGCCCGAGAATATCTGAGGATTTTTTAAGAAAAGATGAAGAAAATTGATTTTAAAATGAAGAAATTAGGGATCCAAAAGTGTTTCAGATCCAAGAATAAAAGTTAGAAGAAAAGAAAATATTTTTTTGTATTATTTTTTATCTTAAGGGAATAATTTTTTTTCTGAATTTTTCGGCCCCCGTGTACTGAAAAAGACCTGACTATTTATAGGAAAATCCCGGAAAATCCAAAAAATGTAAGTTTTTCTAGTGAGGGGTCTCACCGGAAAAAAGGTCCGGCAAGGCCCCTCACCGGGACTTTGGCGAGGCTCATGCCTTGCCGAAGGCTTTTAGCGAGGTTTGCCTCACCCATCTTCAGCGATGCGGGTCCCCAGATCTGGCTCTTGGCGACGTTTTCGAATTTTTTGTTTATTTTTTATATTTTTTAGTTAATTTTCTTAATTAAAGTTCTTTTAAATTCAGAGACGAGGAAGACTCTCATATGAAGATCGTCGGACGGTCTAAAATCGTGTTATTTGAGGATAAATATCCCGAAAAGCCGTCATCATTGAACGCGCGAGCTGGTATGAAATCCCATGCTCACACCAGCAAAATGGGGCTTGAGGGTTTTCAAAAGAATTGTGTGAACAGAAAGAAGTGAAGTTTTAAAGACCCGAGACCTAAATCTCTAGTCTATGTTACAGAGTCCCACCCGAATATGCTCTTTTGGGAAAATTTGGTACAGCTTAAATCTGTTTGCCTAATTTATACCATAGTACAGAGATTCAAGTTCGGATGAGTAACCTACTTAGTCATCATTTGAGTCAAATTACACTATTTAGAAAATAAGTTTATAATATTCGAACTTATCTAGATGTTTTTGGCTGGGATTATTTTATCGCGCATACATGAAGCAATGAATATTTAAATTGCGGAAAGTAAACATGTAGGCTAGTAAATGGGCCTAGTCTACAGGGGATTAATTACATTTTGGTATTGGGGATACAAATCGCCTAATTACATCAAAATCTAAAGGATTGCAATTGCCTAAAATACATCGATATCTAACAAATGGTACAATTGATTTCAAAATTAAATGCAATACTTGAAGGAAATTAAATCCTAACATTCATCTAGTCCTAATCTACCTGCATCTACAAAGGTTAGCACAAGTAATATTGCACATCACAAGTATGTTCAATTCAATTTTTTTGTGAGAGACAGGAAGTCTAATTTAAACAACGGGAGATTTAAAATTCTTATATTAAAAAAGGATTCATTTTATAAATATATATGTTAACGATTTTATTTAGTGAAAATTCTGCGTGTAAATATTTTTCGGGTTGATTATTCGGGAACTTGGATTCTCTTCGTCGGGGCTTCCTAACACAACTTCATAATATATAGGCAAAAAATAAATCTAGGTCAAAATTAAATAATAAATGGATGTTATTGAACCCATTTTGAAAGAGAAATCATAAGAATCAGTAAATTACATCCCGGTGAAGGGGAACTAACTTTAACCATTCAGACACCTTTCGAATCGATTTCAAGTCCTCGAAAATCCTCAAGTATATATTTTATGTTACTAAAAACTCAGTTTTTAAGCCTGAATAGCCACCATTGACTCTTGAACATAAACCGATACTTAAAAAAATTTCGAACAAGATGTTTGCACTGCAATGCTATTAATAGCATTGTTGATGTCGTTAATGACATTAGTGATGTTGTTAACGACATCACAATGTCATTAAAGGCATTATATTTGATAGATAATAGATAGTTTATATTTTACCTGGAACATAAAAAAACATAACAAGCAAACATATACATGTAAAGCACGACTCTAGGAACTCAGAGACTCACCTCGTAGTTGCGAATCCACTTCATCAAGATCCATGAAATTCCCTAAAAATCCCTCCTTATTTTTTAGTTTGGCTTCATAAAAAATTTAAAAGTAGAGTAAAAGCTACTCTTTAAGGAAAAATGAAATGTCCCAAAATGTGTTAGTCTTAAAATGAGTGAAAAGGGGATAGTAATCCTTTTCCCTCATGTAATAGACTTTATAAAGGTTAACTTCTAAAACACCAAAGTTTGTAAAAGAAAAAGAAGTATTCCAAATGTGTGGAAATATTATCAAGCACATTCACACCAAGTTCCATTAGCTTAGAACTTGAAGAAAGTCCTCTAAAACTCAACTAATCCTCAAGTTTTCTTAGTTTCTCAAGAAATTTCTAATCAAACTTCAAAATGAGCTATACCTTAAACTTACCTAAATGAACAACAAAATAACCCCAAATTTCCCAAGTTCATGCCCTTTTCATGAACTTATACTTGCTAAATAGAGACTTTAAGTTATTGTATACTTAAAGTCTCAACTTAGTTAAAGAACTTCAAAAAAACTCTCAATAACACTCAAGAACTTTTAACTTCACTTTGAACTCTTTACTTTTTGCTTATGCATGAATTTTTGAGCTCTCCTCTTACTGCAACTCAGCTCTCTTCTTTATGGATCTCTCTTAAATCCAAAGTCAACTTAGCCTTAGCTTTAGGCCATACTTTTTCACTTTTCCAAATCCAAATGCACATATTTGATGGAAATTTTCCTAGGTAAGGTGTTGGGGTGGTATTGCAGTAAAAAAAATCTGAGCATGTGGGAAAAGATTTCCTTTTTGGCTGAAAATTGCAGAAAGTGCAATTTTGGTTATGTTGTAAAGTCGATGTCATTAATGATATAAGCCATGTCGTTAACGGCATGGCATCTCACTTTGGGATTTTGTGTAGAAAAAAATTTAAGGAGGGTTAAAGCCCAAAGAAACAAAGCAAGTTTCCTCTAGATGAATTCAAGACCCTGTAAAAAGTGAAAAAAAAAACTAACAAGAGAAAAATAAATTATAACTTCATCATCGAACTCGTGAGTGGGTAGTGAAATCCCGTGCTCACAACACTAATATCAAAAGGAAAGTTTCCATAACTATAAAGTGTAGATTTAGGCCTATATGAAGATTGCATCTTTGGAAAATAAAAGAAAGTCACTTTCACTGAGAGTGCCAAGACATCTAAGGTGGAGAAGTTAGAGCTGGTACTAACTAATGTTTGGGGTTCATCTCTAGTTACATCCCTAGCAAGCTCATTGTTTTATGTCACCTTCATTGACAATTCAATAAGGTAACTGTAGACTTATTTTCTCAAGAAGTAATCAAAAGTTTTTAATACATTCAGAAAATGTAAGGTCATGGTGGAAAATGAAATTGGCTTAAAAGTCAAGAAGTTGAAGTCAGACTCTATAGGAGAGTAAGAAGCTACAAAGCTACAAGATTTTATGCAAAAAAGGGTATCAAGATGGAGAAGATAGTTCTAATGACATAGTAACAAAATAACGTAGCTGAGCGCGTGAATAGATTTCTAAATGAGCGTGCTAGAAGAATGAGGATACCTACTAGTTTACCTAAGATTTTATGGGGTGAAGTTGTTAACACTTTAACTTGCTTGATCAGTCACGGACCTTCACTTTCTTTGTATGGAGAAAGTCTGAAAGAACTTTGGAGCTGAAAAGAGATAAACTTTTCACACTTGTGTTTGGTTCTACTTAAAGAAGCAAGCTTGATGCCAAGTCTAACAAATGTTTCTTTGTTGGATATAGTGGTGATGAAATTCGTTACCAATTTAAGGATTATGAAATGGGAGGGTTATTAGAAGTAGAAATGTCATATTCAACGAGAATGTGATGCACAAGGATAGGGTGATAGTGGAATCAAACAACTCCAAAATAGAAGTTGAAAGTAAGGAATTTGATGAGTTCGAGGACATTTTTGAAAAAAAAGTTTGAGAATACTCCCGAAGAATTTCAAGAGGAACCAAGGATGCTAGAACTAAGCCATTCAACTAGAACTTCTAGACCAACACAACACTTATCACCATCTATGTATTACTTGTAGTTAACTGACATTGGTGAGCCGAAGTGCTACACTGAAGTAATATAAGTGGATGATTTAATCAATTGGGAGTCTTCTATGAAAGATGAGATGAGCTCATTCATGTCAAATCAGATGTGAGAATTAGCTAAAATACCACAAGGCAAGAAGGAGCTCGATAACAAGTGGATTTATAAAATAAAAGAAGAGCATGATGGGAGTAAAAGCTGCAAAGCAAGGTTGGTTGGAAAGGGCTTTCAGCAAATGAAAGGTGTTGATTATGTAGAAATTTTCTCTTTAATTGTAAAGCTTACAACAATTAGACATCTATTGAAAATGGTAGTTACCGAGAACTTACATCTTGAATAGTTAAATGTAAAGATATCATTTTTTCATGGTGATTTGGAGGAGAGAATCTACATGAAGCAACCAAAAGGCTTCATTGAGGCATGTAAGGAAAATCTGGTGTGTAGGTTAATGAAGAGCTTATACGGTCTAAAACAAGCTCCTAGACAATGGTACAAAGAATTTGATAGCTTTATGGACAGTAGTGGATTCATGAGATGTCAAGCAGAACATTGTTGCTACATTAAGAACAACTTCATCATTGTTTTTATTATATGTTGATGACATGCTCGTTGAGTGTTCATACATGAAGGAGATTCAAAATTTAAAGCTGGAGTTGTCAAAGAATTTTGCAATGAAAGATCTGAGTGCTACAAAGTAGATTCTTGGAATGAGGATTAAGAGAGACATGAAGTTAGGGACTCTAATGTTTTCACAAGTTGAATATATTAAAAAGGTAATTGCTAGATTCAACATGCAAGATGCTAAACTAGGAACACACCTTTGGGTGTTCATTTCAGACTTTCCAAAGTACAATCACCAAAGACGAAGGAGGAATGTGCACATATGGAAAAAGTTCATTATGCCTCAGGAGTCTAATGTATTCCATGATTTGTACTAGACTAGAAATTATTTAGGTAGTGGGAGCAGTTAGCCAGTACATGAATAATCTGGCAAGGCTCATTGGAAAGCACTCAAATAAATCCTCAGATTTCTACGAGGTAGCATAAATAACGTATTATGCTTTCAAGGTGGAGATACAATACTAGAAGGCAATGTGGATGCTAACTTAGCCGTAAATGTTGACATCAGAAAGAGCACTACAAGGTATGTTTATACTCTAGAAGGTAATGCAATGAGCTGGGCTTCTCAACTATAGAAGATAATTTATCTCTCTACAATGGAAGCAAAATATGTCGTTGTTACCCAATCTAGCAAGGAGATGGTTTGGCTACAAATTTTGTTGGAAGAATTAGGCAAGAAATGAGAAATCAATGTTTTGCATTGTGGTAGTCAAAGCCCTATTAATTTAGCAAAGAATCTATCTTTTCATACTAGGACGAAGCATATACAGTTGCGATATCATTTTATTTGGTCACTTCTGGAAGATGGGATTTTGAAGCTGGAGAAGATAAGTGGAGCTCAAATCTAGCAGACATGTTAACAAAGACCGTGACGATCGATAAACTGAAGCTATGTTCAGCTTCAATGGGCTTTTAGTAAACGTAGATTGAATGAAGAGTTGTAGCAGATTTTATGGTGTGAAGACAAAATGAAATCAGTCTTCAAGTAGGAGATTATTAGAAAAGTTCACAAAATCGACAAAGGGCCCAGTTATTTAATATTGCATCAATATTGTCTCACAATTGGGCTGATTTTTCTTTGACAAAAAATGTAACCAATTAGATAACAATGGGAAAGAAATTTTACTTTAAAAATTGCATTACGGTAAATTAATTTTGTTGTGCTTTTCTTTGCTCTTTCCTCTTCAAAATTCATCATAGATAGATGAAGGATGTATCAGAAAAATTGAGAGCTTTAAAGCATATAGAGAGAGCCAAAAAAAGTTAGTAGAGAGGATGGTCAAAAGCCAGTATACGCAAAAATTATGTTTAGTAATTTTGCGCTTTTGACTGTGTATGAAGGAGTTTTCTTTGAGAGAATTTCTCAAAAAATTCCCGAAAATAATTGAGTGTGAGGTGAGTGCTTTGTAAGCACAGTGTAATTTTTCTGCATTAATAAAGTATGCAGCAGCTTTGGAAAGATGGGTAAAATTGGCCGAATTCCATTAACAAATGTTGTATTATATTTCCGTTGTTGTTGTTCGTTTCATTAATCTGGTAGCAAGAAAATTATCATGTTTATTCTTCAAAACACCAATCGCTCAAGTGTTGCAGCGTCAAGCTGCAAAGCCCTGCCATTTTCCGACCGTCAACATTCCAAATTCAACATCTTGACATTTGTAGTTCCAAAGAGACGAAGGTAAGTAATGGTGCCTAAATCATTGAATTTCTGCTGATCTTTAACACACTGACAAACTTTGCCATTATTTGGTATTCCATGAAACTTCCGTGAAAAATGGAAATCAGCTCTTCAAAATAAAAGTCACAGACAAGAAAGACAAGAAAGGGGCATGTTTTAATTTCACAATTTTTATTAAATTATTAAACGTATTTAACATAGGAGGGGTATAAAACTAGTAGGTTATAAAGTAAAATGGGAAGATAATGTTTTGATGGTACAAAGGACAATAACACATATTAATGAAAGGCGATTTTAATAAAATGATGGAGTTAAATAACAACATCCATAGTTTTCCATTTCGATGATGTTAATCTTTGAACTTGTTCATCAATATATTAGAACATTTTTAAAGATTCAGGATTATGCTATGATTCTTAACTATGGGGTTTTTGTTTCTAATTTTTGTTTACATTTAGTTAAAAATGGTAAAATTTGATTTAACTTTTTATTTTAATGACAATTTAAGCTAGTAATTCTAGCATGAAAATAAAATTAATCCGTGAAAAATATTTGTCTCCATTTTGCTTAAATAGTAAAAATTGAATTCGGATTATCTATCATAACTAGTTAGAGATATATAGTACGAGAGAGTGAAAAAAAGTACATTGAAAATTGACGTATATGAAATCATATCCCTAAAAAATTAATACAATTAATGGTTAAAATTTACTCAAATGGTCTCTAATTCTCAAACTTTATTTTATTAAAAAATGGCAGTTAGACCGAGAGGAAGTAGATGACCAACAAGGTAGGAACAACTAAAAACAACTCCAACTAAAGTCTTGACATACAAGGACCTCCAGAAGAGGTTACACAATAAATAGATTGTTTTAAGAGATCCAATAATACAAATTGAGATGAATGATTTCTGCTAAGCATAAGGTAAATACCCAAATTAATGATTGAAAATACAATGTATTCAGTTGACTCGTAATTCTCGAAGATTCTCTTGTTCATTCTCTTCCAAACTTTCCACGATATAATAATCCAAATAGCCGTAGCAAATGTTTGCCGAAGATCATTTTGAAAAAACCATCTCCATTGAACAAAAGCACTAGCCAACCCAATACGGGATTACAAAATTGATATTCAACTGATGGGTCCAGACCATTTAATTTAGTCAATTAATAGGCAAGCAATAATTGAATTTTTGTTATTCAAAGTTTGCAACTCCGTGTTGCAAACTCATCATGTCTCCAATTAATTTTCAAACATTTAGGTGAAGCATTTTGCCTATAAAAGGCAATCCCAGCAAATCCAAAATCATCCGAAAAAAAAGGTATTCAGTCCCTTTTGTAGAGCATTATTCCTACAAAAGAGTATTTTGAGAGTTTCCTCTTGTAGATAATTTATTACCACAAGAGAGTAATTAGAGAGGGGGGTTGAGTGATTTTACCTTGTGAGTTAAATCGGGGTGTTTCCAACTGTCTCCTAAATTAGTTTATATGTCGAGTTTGGGTATACTTGAGAGAGCTTGTATTTTGTATTCTCATTATTTATTAGTGGAGTTATCGGTGCCTAGTGGTTTTTCCCTTTCAAGGGTTTCCACTTAAATCTCTATGTCTCTTTATTGCTTTACTTGTTTTATTTGTTGTTGCGAATCTATTTTAGTTAACACATATCACCCGGCTACCGAATTATCTGTTCGAGACCTAACAAGTGGTATCAGAGCGGGTCCCACAAGGTGGTTGTGTTAATTAAAATGGACGGTTCTTCAACATCCATGATCAAATTGAATGGGTCTAACTGGTCAATTTGAAAACCCATGATGGAGGATATTTTGTACTGCAGAGATATGCACGAAGCAATCGAAGGAGACACTACTATGCCCAAAGACATGAAAGATCCCGATTGGATCAAGTTGAATAGAAATGCCATTAGAACTATTCGCTAATGGATTGATTTCAACGTGTTCGGTCATGTTTCGGAGGAAACGTCTGCCCATGAATTATGGATGAAGTTGCAAGATCTTTATGATCGAAAAACTGCTAGGAGCAAATTATTCTTGATAAATAAACTTGTCAGCATGAAGTATAAGGATGGAACTCCTGTTGCCGAATTTCTGAACGAATTTCGAAGTGCCATTAATCAGTTATCTTCAATGAAAACCACATTAGAAGATGAGGTTCAATCCTTATTGTTGCTCAGCTTTTTACTAGAGAGTTGGAATACTTTGGTAGTGTCTATAACCAATTCTGCTCCAAATGGAATACTATCCTTAAATCATGTTGTGAGCACTCTGCTCAACAAAGAGACTAGGAGGAAAGTCACGGTTAACGAAAGCAGTCAAGCTCTTATCATCGAATATAGAGGTCGAAGCAGAACTAAAGGATCCAATAATTCAGACAAATCCAAAGGCGGAGACAAGTCTAGAGGCAGATCCAAGTCCAAGGGTAGAGTCAAATGTTACCACTGTGGATTAGAAGGCCATTTGAAGAGGAACTACCGAAAGTTGAAGAGGGTACAGAAGGATGGCCACAACCAAGAAGAAGACAGGAACACCACTACAACAACTGAGGAGATTGTTGTTTTATCTTTCAATCATGAAGAATAATGTCTCCAAGTCTCAAGTCAAGATGAGATAGAATGGGTGATCGACACTGCAGCATCTTATCATACAACTCCCAACAAGGAGTTCTTCACCACCTACAAAGTAAGAGATTTTGGGATGGTGAAGATGGGAAGTAGTGGCCATTCCAAAATTGTCGGAATTGGTGATATCTGTGTCAAAGTGAACACTGGCTGCACACTCATCCTCAAAGAAGTTAGACATGTTCCTGATTTAAGGCTTAACTTGATATCTTGTGGTGTCTTGGATCGTGAAGGCTTCAAGAATTTCTTCGGGAGTAGGAAATCGAAGCTTACAAGGAATTCTTTGGTAATTGTAAGAGGAGCCATGTGTTGTACACTGTACAAAACAAACGCAATCATTTGTAAAGATGGATTGCATGTAGTTGAAGAAGAGTCTTCACCAGACTTGTGGCATAGCAGATTGGCTCACATCAGTGAGAAAGGGTTGCAGATTCTAGCAAAGAAGGCGCTTGTACCTTCTACTAATGGTACGCCACTATCACCATGTGATTACCGCCTCTTCGACAAGCAACATAGAGTGTCATTCAATAAGTCATCAAGAAGAAATTCAAGTATTCTTGACTTAGTACACTCAGATATTTGTGGCCCCTTTGAAATAGAGACCCTAGGAGGTAACAAGTATTTTGTTACTTTCATTGACGATGCATCTCGGAAGCTATGGATGTATTTCCTAAGAACAAAGGATCAGGTATTCCAATCATTCCAAAAGTTTCATGTCATGGTAGAAAGAGAGACTAACAGAAGTTGAAATGTCTCTGAACTGACAATGGTGATGAATACACATCTCATGAGTTTGAGAATTATTATTCCAAACATGGAATCCAACATGAGAAGACTGTACCTGGTACCCCACAACACAACGATGTAGCGGAGAGGATGAATCGCACCATTGTGGAGAAGGTTAGAAGCATGCTCAAAATGGCTAACTTACCTAAGTCATTTTAGGGAGAAGCAGCACGCACAACCTGCTATGTCATTAATAGGTCACCATCTTCTGCTCTAGACTTTGATATTCTAGAAAGAGTATGGAATGGAAAAGACGTTCAATACTCTCATTTGAAGGTGTTTAGCTGCAAGGCATTTGCGCATGTGCCTAAGGAGCAACGATCAAAGCTTGATGATAAAGCAAGTCCCTGTATCTTCATAGGATATGGAGATGAAAAGTTTGGGTACAAACTATGGGACCCAGAGAAGAAGAAGGTCATTAGAAGCCGAGATGTAGTCTTCCGGGAGAACAAGATAATCGAAAGCTTCAAGAAAAATGATAAGTCAAGGTTTGTGAATGGCGTCATTCCTAGCACTGTTCCTTCACAATCAAACAATACAATTGGTGAAGATGTTGAAATGCCGGAACTAATGGAGGGTCATGAAGAAGAAGATGTTGATGAGCAGGGGGAGCAACCTACCCAACAAGTAGAAGCTGATCAGCAGCTTAGAAGATCTACCAGGGATTGTCAATAAACATCAAAGTATCCTAGTTCTGAGTACATTCTCCTTAACAGATGAGGGGGAGCCGGATAATTTCCAAGAAGTTCTAACTCATGCAAATAAAGAATCATGGCTGGAGGCGATGCAAGAAGAGATGAATTCCTTGAAGAAAAACAACACTTATGAGTTACTCAAACTTCCAAAAGGTAGAAAAGCATTGAAGAACAAATGGGTTTTCAAGCTCAAAAGAGATGGCAACGGAAAGCTGGTGAAGTATAAAGCTCATCTAGTAGTAAAAGGATTTCAACAACAAAAGGGAATTGATTTCGATGAAATCTTTTCTCCAATGGTTAAGATGACTTCTATTCAAGCGGTCTTAAGCTTGGTAGCAAGCTTGAATCTTGAGCTTGAACAATTAGAAGTGAAAACAGCATTCCTTCACGGTGACTTGGAAGAAGAAATCTACATGGAGCAACCAAAAAGTTTTGAAGTAAAAGGGAAAGAAAACCTGGTTTGCAAATTACAAAAGAGTCTGTACGGGCTGAAACAAGCACCCAAACAATGGTACAAGAAGTTCGACTCTTTCATGAGTAGTCATGGTTACAAGAAGACTCAGGTAGATCCATGTGTTTACTTTGGAAGCTTCTCTGATAACAACTTTATCATATTGTTATTATATGTCGATGACATGTTGATTGTGGGATAATAAGTTTCTTCAATTCGTCAATTGAAAGACCAGTTAGCAAAGTCCTTTGACATGAAGGACTTAGGACCGACACAACAAATTTTGGGCATGAAGATTGTTCATGATAGAAGAAATAAAAGGTTATGGCTATCACAAGAAAAATATGTTGAGCATGTGCTATAACGTTTCAACATGTTGAATGCTAAACCAGTTAGTGTTCCTCTTACCGGTCATCTGAAGCTGAGTAAAGAATCTTGTTCATCAAAAGAAGAGAAGGAGGACATGAGAAAGATTTCATATTCCTCTACTATGGGCAGTCTTATGTATGCAATGGTTTGCACAAGGTCAGACATTGCACATGCTGTTGGAATTGTAAGCAGATTCCTAGATAATCTTAGAAGACAACACTAGGAAGTAGTGAAGTGGATTCTGAGATATTTGAAGGGAAGCACGAAGAAGTGCTTGTGTTATGGAAGATTTAAACCAATCTTAGAAGGCTATATTGATGCTGACATGGCAGGAGATCTCGATCATAGAAAGTCAACTTTGAGATACGTGTTTACTTTTGCTGGGGGAGCAATTTCTTGGCAATCTAAATTACAGAAATGTGTTGTGCTTTCTACGACCAAAGTAGAGTACATCTTAGCTGCTAAAGCAGGAAAAGAGATGATTTGGTTGAAGAGATTCTTTGAAGAGTTGGGTCAAAAGCAAGCTGACTGCATAGTATATTACGATAGTCAAAGTGTAATAGACTTGAGCAAGAATACTATGTATCACTCTCGAACAAAGCACATTGATATCTGATATCACTGGATACGAGAGCAACTGGAAAATGGAGGTTTTCATCTAGAGAAAATTCCAACCGAAGAGAACCCTTCAGATATGCTGACTAAAGTGATTACTCGAGAGAAGTTTGAGCTGTGTAGTGAATTGATCGGTATGAGCTCCAATTAGGAGCAAACTTGATAACCCCATGAGTCTAGAGGGGGAGAATTGATGGATCCAGATGATAATGTATAATTACACTTATTATCATGATTAATTTATACAATAAACACTATGGTTTGAGTCATTTTTATACTTCATATAAAAGATTTCATGTGGTATGTAGTTGTTTTTTATGCAAATGCAGATACTAGGTAAATCTTGGAAGTAAAATGATCAAAAGTGGAATTATATGAAAATAGAGTGAAAAAGGTGCAAAATGATGCGTGGAACTTAAAGATTTGGCTTAGGATCGAAGCTGTCGAAGATCGATGAAATTACAAGGAGATTTTTGAAGAAACTCAATTCACGATCGCGACAATCATTCGCGGTCATGACTTGGTCACTTCAGAATAGAAATCTACCAACAAAAGATTCATAATTGCGAATCACATATCGCGATCGTGATATGGACGGTTTTGTGGTATTATCTTCTTAACTACCAACCGCCAGATAAGTATGATTAACCACCATCAACCGCCATCAACTACCAACGAAAAGACACTTATCAATAGTCAACCAATCATGAAAAGGTGTCTATCCATTGTGGATTAAATCAAAGCCTCTCAACCAATCACATTGAAGAGATGTAATCTTTCACTAATGGATGTAACTCTTCGTTTATATAGACGCAACCCTTCAAACTCTATAAATAGAGCTCTAATTCTTTAGAAATTTCGTGCAACATCAAGTGCATGTGTGGTGTGGAACATTAGAGAAGAAAGCATAGAGTGCAAATATAGTGTGTGTATAGTTAGATTCGCTACGTTCTTAAGTGTTAGCGAGAAAATGTTTAAGTGATTCGATTCCTTGTTTCGATCACTAGATTTCTCTACGTATTCGAGCAATTGTTGTGTAAGTGTACTTGCAAATCACTTATCAATAAAAGTTTTCATTCTTCAATATTCGTTTGTTCGATATTCGCAAAGAATAGCATCCTAGCGGAGGTTCTGTACGGGCCGAGACCAAATTCAAAGCAGACGTAGGAATTGCGGGAATTGATGACTCCCATTAAAGAGTGGATACGGTTTGATCAACTTTAGCTTTCACTTGCATACCTTACA
>CATIWQ010004052.1:0-10710 GCA_949673415.1 Euphorbia schlechtendalii
TTATCTATCCATCCATCATTCCAATCCTCCAAACTAAAATCAAAACTATTTTATTTTATTTTCTTTATTCCGTTTCTCTTGTTGATCTTTAGAGCTGGTCCTTCCCTGTGGGATCGATATCTTTTAAAACTACATCGTAACTATATACTTGCAGTGGTCACTATTTTTCTATTTAGATAAGCGGTATTGACAACACCTGTTCGTATTTTGAACTTTTATCTTATCGGTAGAAAAGTTGCGATCAAGTTTTTGGCACCGTTGCCGGGGATAAGTCTTTTGGAACAAGTGTGCCAAAAACTATGCGATCAGATGCCATTTCACTTGAGAATGCTTAGTCTCATGGTACAGCAAGAAGCAAACCTTTTTTGCGCTGAGTACATGCCAACAGGAAGTTGCGTAGCACAACTACTATGGATCAAGAAGTAACTGGAAGATTAAGGTATAAAGTCAAAATGTCTCGAAGTTATGTGTGATAACAAGAGTGTAATTGACCTATCCAAGAATCCAGTTCAGCATGGCAGGATGAAGTATGTCAACATCAAACATCACTTCATTAGAGATCATGTGCTAAGGGGAGATGTCATGCTGGAGTATGTTCCTTCAGAGGAACAATGTGCTGACATATTCACCAAACCATTGCCAAAGAGGTAGTTCAATATCCTGAGGCATCTTATTGGTATGGCGAACCCCATGTGAAGAAGAAGAAGTTAGAAATTTGGCTAAGTGTTGAAGATCAAGCCTTATTTCAACTAGGAGATAACGCGTGCTTAACTCAATCTAAAATTTAAAGTAACAACGTGAGATTCAATTTCACAGTTAAAATCAAACCCCACATGTTTAAAAAGATGTGCTTTTGAATTGGAACCATTTTATGCTAAACTCACTGTTTTACTAAGGCGATTAATCAAGTGTTAATCTCAGCGTTAATTCTCATCATGAGCTGAGGTAGCGCCATGTATCATCGCCACTATAAGAGGTTTATAAAAGATGAAAGAGTTGAAGAGAGAGGTTACCTGCTTTTGCAAATTTCAATCGATTCAGAGCTTAAGAACCTTAATTTCCTTTATCTCAAAAACCCCTTTCACTTTTCTCAAATGGAGATCACAAGAACTACCTTCAGGCTAAATTCCACCACTATCAAGAAGCTCATTGTCAACACTGATGGCAAGATGGAGAAGCTAACCTTGGAAGCTAGAACTCTGTTCACCAAAGTTGACTGGGCTGATAATCTGATTTTAGCCCTGTTTATGAGGTTGATTATGAGAGCCTTTCTTAGAAATTAAATCATGCACAGGATTATCAAGTAGTAGAACCTGAGCTCATTTCTTTAGATGGAAGGATCCGCAATCATTGGGCTGATTAGGGTTTTCTATACTCATCTCTACACCATTCATGGCCTGAATGATGTTCTGCTGGTGGAATTCGGAGGAAAGTTCTCCCTGATTTTTTCAAGGTTAATTGGGAGCATCTTGAACATACATCACAAGGGCACTCAGCTCCGCATAACTGGTGATGAAGACATCATGATTATCCTTGAAGATTGGGAACTCCCCTCCAACTACATGTCTAGAGAGATTGCTACATCCGGAATGAGCTTAACAGCTAGAGCATACCACGAATTGGTGGTAAAGATGTTGTTGCCCAAGACTGGGTTTGTCACTAGCTGCACCTATTTTGAAAGGTGTGTGGTCTACTATATGGTAGAGGGTAAGAGGCTTAACTGGCATATGGTGATTCTTTACCACTTGACCATGCTGACTACCATCTATTATTATGTTTATCTCATCACTGCTTTGACGAGGGTGGTGAAGATAAATATAGCTTAGTTCTTGGGAGAGTCAGGTGATATAGTTTTACCGGTGAAGAAGACTCTAGATCTCACACACTTCCCTAAACTGTTTCATGATTAGATGCATACTAGGTACAATAAAGCACAAGAGAAATGCAAACTCAAGTGTGTACCGACATTAGTACCTGTGGACATACCAAAGGAGGAAGAAGATGGATTTATGGTGGACTTTGAAGGAAGCAAGGACAATAGTGATAGTGTGCCTCTTACAACTATGCTAGAGCAACTTAGCACCACCATCTCCTCTCCAAAACCAAAGGCCACTTCTTCTAATGCTAGGAAGAAGAGTCCCACCAAACCTAAGGTGGATGAAGTGCTTGCTCAGCCCCAAAGGCAAAGGTGGTAAATGAAAGCTAAGACTCATGCTTAGAGAGAAGCTGAGATGAGGCAGCAAGCTGAGCAACTGGCTGAAGAAAAGGAAGATGCGACTGAGGCTGAGGAAACACTATGCCAAAGAAAGCGTAAATCTTTAATCATAGAAGAATTCGAGGAGTAGTGTGAGGCCAAGAAGTTCAGGGAAGAGGATACAACAAGTCCTGGAGCTGCGACTGAGATCAATGAGGCATTGCTAAAGCTAAAGGCATTGAGCGCAAGCATTCTGCCACCAACTGGCCCTTGTAAAAAATTAGGCAAGTGGTGAGCAGTGACGAGGATGTTGGAGGAACCCTACCCCTTCATCAGGAAGAGTCTGATCTTCCTGATCCCTACATCCTCACACCAAATTTCACTCAAGCTGAGGAAATTCCTACTCAGTTTGAGATACCTCAAGCTTACCCATCCTTGGGTAAATTTGCTAACTAAGAGGTACCTTTAAAACCTACCCCCCTTTCTTCTGTAAATCATAAACCCTCTTTTACTGTAAAAACCCCAGTTTCTACTCCTGTAGTTACTGACATACCTTCTTCTATAAATCATCCATCTCCTAAGTTTGTAAATTCTTCTATTATCATACCTTCATCTCTGGTAAATAATCCTTCTTCTCTAGTAAATATCCCTTCTTCTCCAACTAAAAGTAACCATTCTTTCTCCCCTCAAACCTCTCCAAATAATAACCAAACTCAAACTTCTGCTTCTTCTCTTTCCAAACACAAAGACAAATTATACCTTCCCTTGTAAAGATAAAAACCATCCATTCTTCTTCAAATGTATAAATTCCTAAACCTAACCCTTCTTCAAACCTATCCTCAACCCTTCTAATCTCTCTAATTAGAGAAGTTCCTAATGCTGAGAACTCCGCTCAGCAAGGAAAATCAAGTGATCTAAGTACTTAGGCAAATTTTATAGCCCGTGAAGTACCTAAACCCAGCAGCAAGCCAATCTAAGAGGACATTGCTTATGCATCCATCATGGCTCAAATTAGAGATTTGGCAAGGAAGAAATTTCCATCTCTCAAAATTGACGCTAAGTTGGATGGAGCAGTTAGTAACTTGCTACTGACTCATGAATTGACAGGCTTGTCTTCCAAAACCAAGGCTAAGCTACCTGAATTTGAAGAACATTCAAGCTTGCCCACTGAGTCTTTCTACTTTGAGGAGTTTGAGAAGATTCAAGGTATTTTGTATGTGATTCGGAATCACTTGGTGAAAGAAAGCGCCAAAGGTTTGGTTGATAAGATGGCTATGATCTTAGCCAGATTGACGGAGTCTCAACCCAGCTTGGGGTAGTAATTACTTTTATCCACACATCTACTGCACTTGCTAATGCAGTCACAGGAAAGATAAAGGGTAGTGTTGATGCTGCTACTAAGCAGGTGAGTACCTTGAGTTCCATCATGGAAACTCAAGTTACACAGCTCCACAAATTCAGTGAAGAGCAAGTCAAAATCAAGAGGATCACCGATCGCAAAATAAACAATATGTTTAAAGAAGTGGAGACTACTTAGGACATAAGCCACAACATGGTGAAGGTTTTGGAGACCATGTTTAAGTTTTTAATGAATCTTGATGGCAAGCTAGATCAAGTACTCAAGAATATAATTGAGATCTCGACCAAAGTGGATAAGAAGCCTATGTTGAACGTTGACTCTCTCACTTCAAAGATAGATACTATGTGCAAAGAAGTCAACGAAAACACGTATGCAAATATATTAAGGTATTAGAAATTTCTATTGGATGCCATGGGTAAAATTTTCCCTGAGCTACCAACGCCAAGGCTTCCACAAACTGAGTCACTCTATCTAGAAACTGGTATGACCATTCACTCTAAGCTGAATGTCATCAGGACCAAAGTGGAAGATCTGTAAAGGAATGTTGGGAAGCTAGTAACAATTGGTGAACTTGATGCTAAAGACATTAACTACACAGCCTAACGTGTGTCATCAATTTGCCTGAAGATCCTTGACACGGAGGTAAAATTGAAGATCGCACTCTCTGCAACAGATTTTAGAGCTCTATTGCAGTACTTTCAATAATTCGCATGACAAGGATTCGACTAGATAGCTCATTTATCCAGATGTCACCACCTTCTTCTCAGCAAGCTTAATGATTAAGAATTCCTAACTTCCAAAGGCAAGCAGATGCTGGAGTAAGAGATATCCCTACAGATAATTGACAAGCAGTAAGACTTCTAAGCCACCTTAGACTCTTTTAATATATGCCTGGAATGAATAGTGAAGGGACAAATATCAATGGGGGAGAAGGTAGCTGAAGACGCTCTTAGAACTGCGAATCTCAATAAGGGATCTCTACCAAGGCGACCTCAATATCCACCTCCGCATCATCAACAACAACCTCAACAGCAGCAGCCAAAGCCATCCTCTGATCAAGACAAGACTGGAAGCTCTTCAAAATCGTAAATAAAGCCATGTACCTAGTAGTATAGATAGTCCTTATAATAGATCTTAGATTGTAACCTTAGTTCAGAACATATATTATATATTGACTAAGAATTTTATGAATGAAAATTACAAGTTCTATCTTATTAAGTTAAGATCTTCTTAACTTCAATTTATGATATTATATGTCTGTTTCTACAGTTAGTTGATTATTGATGTAGGAATTCATACAAAGAGACCAACCTAAAAGAAAATTTGAAGTAAGACAAAGTTCCAAAATGAAGAAAAATCCTCTCTGAGCTGCTTGTAAAAGACTCACTCAATATTGGGGAGCTCAAGCTGACTAAAGAAAGTCACTCAGCATGCAGGAGTCTTACATCATCTATCAGGTTTTTCAATATCTTTAAACTATCTTATTTAGTTAATCTCTTCTACTACCTAGTTTACTATCTGTCTAAAATGGGGGAGATTGTTGAACCCAAGTTAATAATACTTCATAGTACTTAAACGTTTTGTAAATAACCAATTGTTTAGGATATAGAAATTAATTGAGTACTAAGTATACTCTTAATTAAAAAAGTATACTTGAGTTTGTTTATTGAAAAAACAACTCAGTTTATTGAGTAATTACTTAAGTTACAACTTAGAGTAGGAAAAGTTGAGTTTGTGCTAAGTATTACATAGTTTAGAAAGATATCTACTCAGTTGTGCTGAGTTAGCATTTATTAATGAAAAAGCTAAGTCTGTTGACACTCAGAGAAATAAATGACACTTGTACTACTAACATCTTCTGTGAGAAATGGAATATACCTTTGATGCTTTTTAGGATAAAAAACGTTGAAATTAAAGAAGATATTCCTATGGTCCTCACATTCAAAAGGTGTCAGTACGGAATGTTGGAGATTCCTCACTAAAGTCCAAGACAAAAGAAATCTTTTATCATGCGTCGTTTCTCAGTGTCTACACGCACCTCTGCAAACATCAAAAAGTCTACAAATGACAGAATGTCATGTTTCATCTTGCGCGCCTCTCTATCAGAACTAATTGCTTGAAGATAAACGAGTTTTTGACAATGGAATTTTATCGCGCTTCAACGTTTGAAATCTCTAAATCTAAACGTCTTAGAATCTGTCTCCAACGGGACGATTCGAAAGATTTGAAGAGAAAAGAAATTGAAGAGCTATCAGGATAAGAAGTTTGCAATGGCTAATTCCAAGAGCTTCAACTATAAATAGAATACTAGAGTAGATGTTCAAACTTGGTGAATCACCTTGAATTTCTTTAAGAGCTGAAACTTTATTCTAATACTCCCAGCTTCAAGAAATTCCAAATCAAGCAATCAGCAAACAATCATCATCTTAATCTGTTTGTAATACATAGAACATCACTTATAGATTTAACCTTGTAAAGGATTCAACAATTTATAAGTTGAATTCAGTTCGCAATTATTTTCATAAATCTGAGTGTCAGTTTAGGAAGGTTACCTAATATGAGTTGAGAGGTAGTTAGAAAGAAAGGTAATTTCTGTAATTGAGTCTACCCGCTGTAAAGGCTGCTCAGCCTAAGTAAAGAATGAACACTAATGGATTTAAGCTTGGAGAAGATATTCGGGGACTAGATGTAGGCTAGGGGCCAAACTAGGATAAAATTAGGTGTTGAAGTTCTAACTTTTACTTTCACCTTTATCGCGCTTCATAACTCATTCATCATTCTTTCTGTTTTATCACCTTGCTTGAAAAACCAATCAAAGCTAGGTTGAGAACTCAGCAAGCGATTGAAAATAAACTGTGCTAGCAAAGCTAAGCAGTTTATAAGTTTTAGACTTCGCTCAACGTCGCCTAACTCAGCTCGCATCAAAAACTGAACTTGGTTAAAATATTTTTACAAATTTAAAAAGTAACTAAGAACTATATTCACCTCCCTATACTGTTGTAAAGAAGCCGTCTAAGGACCAACATTACTTCATCTAACTTTGTAGATGTTAACTTCACGATTCTTCATATTACAAGTAAAGAAAATATCGATAAAATGTATTTTATTATGTCTTGTCTAATGTAGTCTTCCTTCAATTGAGTAGTACTTGCAGCAATTTCTTCATGAATTGTTACAAGATCTTATTTTGCTTTTGATTTACCACATGTCCCAATCTTCTTTAAACAATACATGAATCTTTGCAACTCTATCAAATAACACGAATAAATAATAATATAAATAAAAGAAAAGTTGAGAATACAAAATATGAAGGTAAAGTAAGTAATATATATGTCATCGATCGTTCAATGCTTGAATCGCATGTCTAGATGCATTTATTTTTAAAATAATTCAATTATGTTTGGATTACATATGTCCATGTTTTTCTACAACAACTTGTTTGACATTCTTGAATATACCGCAAATTTTATTTATATTACCATTGTCATGATACTGGTCAAATATGGTCTATAGCAATTTTAAATTCATTCCATATTTTACAAGTACTAATAAAATTCATTTAATATTTCATTTTCAACTGGATGTTTGCACTTCAAGTGTCACTACTTCTGCATGAAGTTTATTTATATTAGTACATTAACTTATCCTCAACGATATATTTTAATTATCGACAAAATTCGAGGATTTTTATCTTACAATTCATTGGTAATCCTACGCTTCATGTGTGTTATATATCGCTATTGTTAATTTATTCTTCAAGAATATCAATGTTAATTGATTAAATTAACTTTTTCAAAATTATCTTTGTACTTTCTTCCTCTAGTTTTAGAAAATAGCTCCCATCAAATTTGACAATTTACAAATTCTATGGTATTGTATTTTAAAGGCTCAAAATACTTAATTATTGATAGAGAATCATACCCATTTTGGTTAATTACGATGACTTTACAAGCATGTGTACATCATAGCCAAAAATAATTGGATGAAGAATATTAGGCTCATGACCATAAGCAAACTTTAAGGGAAAATTTTATTATAGCTTGGTCTACATATATAAAATTGTTGTATGCAATATTGCCTATCTCACACTAATATATGATTATTTGTTTGCATATTAATTGGTTGTGCAATCAAATGTAGACATTTAGTACATGGCTCTGCCTATCCTTTTAAGTATGAACATATGATACAATATGTTCAACTTTAATCCCTTTTGATATAAAAACACAATTGTGATCATTTAGTTAAAACATTAATTTCAAGTAATTGTACTTCTTCGTGAAGTTTACTTATATTATTAACTGAATAATTTATATTGTGGATGAATTGCTCCACATATATAACATTATATGCTTTTTAAAAATAACATGAGATTAATGTCGACCTTACTTCTAGAAAGTTTCATGGTCAATAAATTTTTTCTTGCGAACATGTAACATATATAAAGGAATTTCTAGTTGTTTATTACAATTTTACAATTTTTCTCATCATTATCCTATTAGAATGACCTAGTTGATTGTGCTAAATTATTTATATATCAAAATTCATAAACTTTTGGTTTATATTTAGATTTGTTTGAAAATATTTTTTTTATATAATAACACTCTTTTCATGTTTTCACTCACATATTCAATCTATATTCATTACAGCTAATGTTTTTAAAACATAATAAGCTTTCGTAAGAATTTGAAAATATAATGCATTATTTATACTTTTATTTATCTCTTTTGATACTAATACATTCCATGTCAGTATACATTTTTCCCCTTAGTACATTAAACCTTCATTCATTTTTTGGTGACCTTTTTACTATATATAAATTAGTTTCATTCTTATTGGCATCAATACCCGTAAACAAATCATTTCCTTTAATTTCCACTTTTAGTGGTTATTGTTCATCAAAATTACTTTTGTACTTCGATAGAAAATTATTCATCAATTTCTATATTTCTATTTCAAGTGTAAATTGCTTATGAATTTTATATTCCACTTCGGGTGGAAATTGCTAGCAAATGATTCTTTCTATTGAAACTTCAATAAAAGATCTGCGATATCTTTAATACGACTTTTACAATATCAATACTTCAAATTAAATTCTAATAATTTACTAATACTTTTGCAATCCAAATTTCATCAGATAAATAATAGAAAAAGCCCATAATATACATTATAAAAAATTGAGGAATTTGACTGAGCAATTGCAATCCCTTGTTGAACGAAAATCATTACCCATATGCATAAATCTATCAACAAAATTACACTTAAGAATTAAGAATATAGTATTTACATAGAATAAAATTAGAGATAGAAAAGAAAATTTTCCCCATTAGTTAAATTGCACATGTCTTTATAAGACTCATCTCGAAAACATTTCTTCTTCAAATCAAATGAATAATATTCTTGTTGTTGAAATTGCGAATTCGTGCTGATAACGTATTGTAAATAATACGAATGCATCAACAAGAGTATACATTGGATGAATTCATATAAAAGCGGAGAATAAGAAATATAGAGAGAAAGTATGTCATATTATATTTCATTCTTTTTGTGTATTTCATACAATAAGCCTATATTTATAGGCAAAGACATGAACTTGTAAAGACACAAGTTACATGGTTTAATACAAGTAAATGAAGGAGAGTTACATATGTTATAAATGAATGAACATCAATAAATTAAATGTTACATAAACATATATTTACTATAGGTTTTCACTATTTATAGAAAAACTGATATCCAATAAATGGTTTAATTTATGGAAAATATAACATAATTCTCATAAATTTTCATGTCTTACATAGTTGGCTCTTTATTCAACCTTCCAACACTTCAAGATTTATTCATTAAATTGAATAAACAATTACATTTACATTTGGGAAATTGTAAAAAATGTAGGGTTTGTGAAACTTATTTACAAAAATACGTTCCAACTTATCCTTTGCATTCTATAATCAATTTTAAGTTTCAGTTTTCACTCTATACGTTCTATATATACACTGTTTTATCAAGCTTCAAATGCTTCCTCTTTTTGCATCGCTCGTTTCTCTCCATCAAAATCTCTCTTCCTTGTTTCGATTATCCTCTATTTTCTCTAATTCGAAGTTTCTTCAAGTTTCTGCTCTCTACAATTCTTAAATTCTCTGCACAATTCCAATTTTCTAGCTTTCGACCAGTTTTTTTTCAATTGAGAATAAGGATCCATGGAGTTGAAATCCTGTTATTGTTGATAGATCTCGTTGTCTCTTTTTCATTTTATCTCTTTGTGTTTGTTTTTGTTGTTAATTTGCAAAAAGATTATGCAATTTTTGTGTTGTAATTGATGTGAGCATTTCATTAGGCTATATGCAATTGTAAATTTACATACTAATCTGATTTGTATCACTCTCATTGGTCTTGGAAAGCCTACTCTTCAAAGTATTTCTGAACTTAAACCAGTTGATTATGTGTAATTAATTATCTTATATGTTTAGATAACTTTCTAATGCATTTTCATCACTTTTCAAGATTAATTTAACACAACTTGTTCTTCATACCAGTTAGATACTAGTTACCTACTAGATTCTAACAAGATGTAGAAAATTGCAAGCTAAATACCAGTTAGATACTAGATTTTTAACAAAATGCAAAAAACTACAAGCTAATACAACTTAAATACTAGTTACCTACTAGATTCTAATAAGATTCAGATTTACAAGCTAAATACCAGTTAAATACCAGTTAGATACCAGTTTCCTACCACTTTCTTACTAGTTTTGATATTTTTTGTTCTTCATACCAGTTAGATACCAGATTCCTACTGTTTTAATTTCAATACCAATTAGATACCAGTTTCCTACCACTTTCTTACTAGTTTTGACATTTTTTATTTTTAATACCAGTTAGATACCTGATTCTTACTGTTTTAATTTCAATACTAGTTAGATACCAGTTTCCTACCACTTTCTTCCCAGTTTTGACATTTTTTGTTCTTCATACCAGTTAGATATCAGTTAGATACCAGATTCCTACTGTTTTAATTTCAATACTAGTTTCCTACCACTTTCTTACTAGTTTTGACATTTTTTGTTCTTCATACCAGTTAGATACCAGATTCCTACTGTTTTAATTTCAATACCAGTTAAATACTAGTTAGATACCAGTTTCCTACCACTTTCTT
>CATIWQ010004070.1:0-14188 GCA_949673415.1 Euphorbia schlechtendalii
AAGCCAATCAATACTTAACCAAAATCATCAAAATGGATAGAATGTAGAATAAAAAAGTTTTCAAGGCAAAACAAAAACTATAATTTACTAACAAGTGATTATGCGGTATATAAGCAAGGAATATCTATGAGGTATCAAAACTAGTATAATATATGAGACATCAACTTACAGGACTTGATAAAATGAAAAAGCTTGAATTCAATTAAAAGTTGTAAAAAATTTTAAACCAATCACTGATATTCTAATACTTAGTTTTTCAATTAAAAACCCAAAATCCCATAAGTCTAATTACTTCACAAGTCTACCGTATCTCTTTTCAACTTTTATATCGTTGTATTATCAAGCATACCTTGATTCATACCTTGTGTCAGGATGACAACATATGCAAATATTGAACAACCACCTAAATATCAAATTCTAATTGAGCTTCCAACTATTTTGAAAAGATTATCATGTATCAACACAGCAACGACAGCTAAAGCAAACTAGTCATATATATTAATCAGGTAATTGTTTTCAACAACAATCGTTGGCCTTATCCACGAAATTATTTTGAACACATATTTTTTTCTTTACATACTACAGCAAAAGGACTGCACTACCCAATAGCTATATCACTAGAAAACAAACGAGTAGCAGTAGCTTCCCTAAGGTCTAAATTTAAACTTAATATACATTGTCTCTGATATGTTTCCTTCCTCTGTTTAAACATTTTTCTCATCATAATTTTGATTAATGAAATATTCTATCTTTAGTTCCCTTTAATTGAATCCAAAACTGTAGATCATCAACCAATTCCAATCCAATATAACTAGACAGCATACTACTCAAATAAGAATGACAATTTCGTAAGAAAATCAACAATAAAAATTCTAAAGAAATTTGGAATGAATTCAAATTAGGGATTTGAATTGTTTAACTGAAAAAGGTTACCTATTTGGATAATAAGAATGAGAAATAAGTGAGAGATGGATCGAATAAGGATGGACGGAATTCAAAGAAATTTGAGCTAGGGATAGACAAAATTCAAATCTGAACTAGGGATGAATAGAAAAGAAAAAATGTATATGCAAAACACAAAGATCATACCTTATGAAGCTCTACCGTTGAGTGGAGGCCGATGTAAAGATCAATAACGAGCAGCAAGTGAGCACAATGGCAGCTTGAGAGCACTGCAATACAAAAAGGGGAGAACGGCAAGATACAGTAGAAACTCTATATATTTGAAAGAGGAAAATTTCGAGTTTTAAAATTTATTTAAGGATAAACAAGTAAATGTGTTGGTCAAAAAGAAAAAGATAAAAAAGTGACTTCTACAGAAGTAGCAAGTTCCAACTTCTTGCTTTCAACTTTTAAGATGACTTTTAAGTTATAAATAATCTATCAGAAACATTTAAATTACTTAACTTATAATTTAAAAACTCCTTATAAGGAGTGTTGACTAACTTATAAGGGATGAGAAACACCCTTTTTATTTATGAATTAGCTAATAGTAGTCTTTTTTTTAATAAGATTAAGGACAGGAAGAAAAGAGCAAGAGTGACGTGCATCCCTCAATGAGCCGTCGCTTATGTAACACAACCCGAAGGGCGAAATAGGAAGACTACACCATGGGGGGATGCTGGAAAATTTATTAAAGAGAAAAGAAAAATAACAAAGAGTTGCAAAGAAACTAGTGATCAGCCTTTACAAATAAATGTGACCTCCACTAAATAAACAAAAGCAACTAAACTAGTTGAATCTATAGTTAACTCTACTCATTCCACATGAACATAAAATGACAAGCAGAAATTCGGAACAGTGTCCCAAGTCTCGGAGGTTTGCATGATTCTACCATAGGTCGCAAGAGCATCTGCAATGCGATTCCCTTCTCTGTATATGTGAGTTACAATGAGTCTAAGATGATTCATCTTAGCTAAACAATCTTTCCAGGTTGGTCAAATCTACAAAGGAACCACCATGTGTTTAGTGTGGAGCAATAAAACAACATACATTGAGTCACTTTCAAGCTAAACGTAACGCCAACCCTTATCATGTGCATAATTAATTGCATAGATCGCAGCCTTTAACTTAACAATAAAGGAATACGAGACACCTATAGAGAATGCAAAAAAATGGAGCACCTCACCATTCTCCTTTCTAAAGATACCACCGCAACCGACTTTCCCAGTGTTCCCATTGACAAAGCATCCGTGTTAACTTTAATCCAATCTTTCAGGGGGGCTGTCCAACGAACAGGAATGACCTAGGTGCACTACTGTAACGGGGCTGAATCGAAAGAGATCTCAAAATATTTCTTTTTATTGTTGAGTTCCACATTTTACCATTTCCAAGCATATCTGTTCGGTGAAAAACATCCCATAGCCTATGCAATGTGTGGTGAATATTCCGTTGCATGTTGTAAAAAATACATCTATTCTGCATATTCCATAATAACCAAATAATGTTTGTAATCCTGGAATTCCATAGTACATGAATCTGGGTACTAAAATGCTGCATCCTTGCTGAGTCAATAACATCTATCAACTTCCCATTCAAATCAATTGTTCTTCCAAAAAGAGAGCTCAATGCATTCCAACATTGTCTTGCAAAAAAAAAGAGATAAAAAGGTGTTCAAGAGTTTCACAATTACAAGAACAAAGAGCATAAATTGAGACCACATTTATACCTTTTCATTGTAGCACATCATGCATAGAGATATATCCAGTGATTGCCTTCCATGCCACTAAAGAATGAGATTGTGCAATTGTTTTGTGCCAAAGCTTTGAGAACCTAATATTTTGTTGCTCCTCGGATTGAAGCCAACAATAAAAAAACCTTTACCGTGAAAGATCCATTGATATCCAGCATTCAAATCATCTTATCCTTGTTGTCCAGGCATTAAAGTATGCATTGGGAATGAATAATTTCATACACGGACCGAATAGACTTCCAAATGCTAGAATCATAAATAATTCTCCGCTGTTGAGAGTTGGGAAAGAAACGGGAGTTCAGCAGCCTTGTTACTCTCAATTTGGACTCGATTAAACTCCATGAAAGTTTACCCAACATAGCAATATTTAAATCTTCCACCAATTTTAAACCTAGACCCCCACAACTAGTCGGCTTCTTGCATTTGCTCCACGGGGCTGTTATCAATTTCCTTTTATCAATTGCACTCATCCAAATAAAATTCCTCGCTACCTTTTCCAACAAATTTAATAAGTTTTTTCGCCATTTATAAACCACGAAAGAATGAAGCAACGAGCTATTAATTACCGTTTGAACAAGAATAATTCTTCCAGCCATCGATAGCGCACTCCCCATCCATCTAGCAAATTTCAGCATTATTTTATCAAAAGTATCATAAAGATTAGAAGCTCTTGGTACACCCCGAAATAAAGGTAAACCCAAATAATTAAATGGAAGCTTGCTAATGCGAATTTCGGTAAAGCTGGCCAGCCTAGACGCCCTCATTGAGTTCACCTATTTGCCAAAATAGATGCAAGATTTACTCCAATTCACACACTGTCTCGAGATGCTACCATATATATATTAAAAACCTCCTTTACCTGTCTCATATTTTCGATAGATGCCACTCCATAAAGAAGAATGTCATCCGCATAAAGCATATGAGAAGGGAAAGGTCTGTCCGCGTTGTATCTCATTTGTCTCAATTTTCCAAAATGAACCATTATCGTAATAAGTCTACTAAAAAATCCTCTGCCAGAACAAAAAGAATCAGGGATAGCGGGTCTCCTTGTCGCACCCCACGGGAACATTTAAAGTAACTCCTTGGACCAATATGTGTTAAAATGGAGATGCGGGAAGATTGAAGTATGCTATCTATCCATCCAACACAAACATGTGAAAATCCAAAAGAGTGTAGAATCGATCTCAAGAAGTCCCAATCAAGTGTGTCGAAAGCTTTTCGAATATCAATTTTCATAGCATAGTTTCCTCTGAAGCATTTCTTATTTAAAAGATTTACACCTTCGGATGCAATGACAATATATGGACGCTTCGCCCTCTAACAAATCCAAATTGATTATCGGAGATAATGCTGGAAGCAATCATGCTCGATTTCTCTGCCAAGATTTTTGTAATAATCTTAAATGTGAAATTGCTCATAACGATCGAAAAGAAATCTTCAGCATGGGAAGCTCCTTCCTTCTTCTGTATAAGCATCATGAGGTTAAAATTTAACCTAGGGAGCATAAAGACTGTGTCAAAGAAATTGTGGACCACATTAATAACGCCATAGCCAACAATATCCCAAGTGAACTTGAAAAAGGAGCCTGAGAAACAATCCGAACCTGGTGCACTATTTTCATCTAAATCCCACACCGTCTTCTTGATTAACTCTACAGAAGGACGAGCGATGAGAGCCTCATTCTCTTCCAAAATAACTGAAAGTGAAATAATCAAATTAATCAATTGATTATCCACTTTGACAGTGTTATCCTTGCTGAAAATCTACTCATAATACTCAGTCATATGAGCTGCAATTTATCAACATTACAAGTTAAAGTAACGTCAATCATCAAAGAGTGAACTCCCCCTTTAGACTTTTTGTAATTCGCCATTCTATGAAAAAAATTCGTGTTTCGATCACCTTCTTTTAGCCATCGTATACCGCTTCTTTCTTTCAAATAAATCTCCTTACGACTCAAGTGGAGATCTAAACAATTATGAGTATCCGTTTCTGCAGTAATTAAATCAGAAGTCGGTCCATTAATTGCAACTAGCCCCTGCGCACGTCCTAACTCTACTTCAGCCCTCCGAATATTATCGTCAAGATTTCCAAAAGTATCCTTATTCCATTGGCGAAGAATTGTTCACAAAGTTTTAAGCTTAATCATTAACAATTGATTAGGTGGTAAAGAAGGGAAGATCGAATTCCAGTGCTCCTCAATAACCTTTCTACAATCATCATGAGTTAACCACATAGATTGAAAATGAAATCTTGAAATGTTCGTAGCATTCGATCGACACTCAAATAAAATTGGGTGATGATCGGAATAATGTCTAGCAAGGACTGAATAATGGAAAACCAAATGTGTTGTAGTAAGATTAGAATTAACCCATGCCCTATCCAATTTGCAATCAACTCTTGCCACTCCTTCTTTAGCATTAAACCAAGTATAAACCGGTCCCAAAGTATTCAAATCCATAAGTTCAGCCAAGTCTATACAGGCCCAGAAACCATCACAAGACCTTAAATTTGGACGTCTTCCTTTCTTTTCATGAGCTCCAAGCACCGCATTGAAGTCCCCCATCCAAACCTAATCACTGCACAAAGACACCGACATAATAACCTCATAAAGCTCTTAACGCTTTCTCCTATTGACACTTCCATACACAAAACCAACATTAAGCCCCGAACTACTGAAATTAATTAAAATAGCTTGATCCCTTATGCAAGAAATATTTAGCCCCATTCCAAGAGAATTCGATTTGAATACCCACATGGTCAAAGGGGTTTTATCATTCATCCCAATTAACTCGAAACCAATTTTCATCCAATAAGAGGACTTAATTTTATCAAAGCTAACCATCGGCTCCGCCAAACAAAGAAGAGTAGGCTTATATTCGGAAACTAAAGTGAGGACATAGTTTTGCGTTTCCTTGTTTTCGAAGCCCCTACAATTCCAATATAGTGCAATCACTGAGAAGTGCTTGAGCTCCATCGTAAAAAAAGCGACTTCATTCCCGATTTCCTATCATGAGCTTTAACCGTTTGCTAATCTAAATTCTCCTCCTTTTTAGCTATATCAGCCTAGAATTCTTTACTATCATCCACTCCTTTCTCGTCTATCAAATGAACTTCCAAATTAATTCCATCTAAATTGATAACATTTTGAAGCGATGAAGTTAAATTCAAATGCACAAGGCCACTATCATTATCATGCACAACTAATGCTTTATTCAAACCATCTATCTCAGTTCCACCCTCTCTAATATAGTCATTCCCTTCCCTCTCCTCAGAAGACACTAATTCACTCTAAGCTTTGCCATATCAATTAAATGTGACATCCCTGTAGGTGCGGTGCTTTTTTGAATTCTATTAAAAACTGACGACACTGGAATTATCGTGTTATTTCTTTCCAAAAAACTTTTCTAACGTTGCTTACTTCTTGTAAACAACCTGCTGCTATCCAGATTTATCGCAAGTTCATCATCAACAACCTTATCATTGTGCTGTAATTCATTATTACCACTACCCGCCTTTTGGATATCCCATTCTGTAATTGGTTTCTTCCCAATGCTTGTATCCTTCGATTGAACACCAATTATTTCATCTATAATGGACAGCCTCATGACCAATAGAAGAGCAAATGGAGCACAATGCAGGGACTTTTTCATATTCAATATTAATCCAAAACTTATTCGCATCCGTATCCACCCTAATTTGATCTTTTAGTGGATTCTTAAGATCTAAGTCCACTAAAATCTTAGCATAGTGGCCTAGTTCCCCATCAATAGTATTTTTATCAAATCGCAAAGGAACTCCAATCCCCCTAGCAATGTTGGCCAAAATAGGACGATTCCAAAATTCCCAGCTAAACCAAACAAACGGATCCATACCTGACATGTTGTCTGTTTGTGATTGTTTGGATCAAACCCAAGAGTCCATTGTGAGCACGGGGACTTTGTTCTAGCTCGTGCTTTCAATGATGATGGCTTTTCAGGACATTTATCCTCGAATCACACAATTTTCGATCGTCTGACGATCTTTAAATGGGAGTCTTCCTCGTCGCTGAATTTAAAAGGACTTTAATTAAGAAATTAATGAAAAATAAATAAAAATATATAAAACATAGCGAAAATTCAGATCCGGGGCCCCATTGTCAAAGGTGGGCGAGGCAAACCTCGCCCAAAGGCTTGGGCGAGGCAAGCCTCGCTTGATTTCCTCCGGCGAGGCCTCTCGCTGGAAAAACTTAGCTTTTTTGGATTTTCCCTATAATTAGTCGGGTCTTTTTCGATTATCAGGGCTCAAAATTTTAGACAAAAAAATTAGATTTTCAGAGAAAAGACGACGAGAAAAACACCAAAAATATTTTCTTTCAATTTCTTTTGAATAATTTAGATCCAAAACACATTTGGATCCCAAATTTTGATTATTTTCAAATCATTCTTCTTCCTACATTTCTTAAAAATCATCAGATATTCTCGGGTCTAAAACAAATTTAGAACCCGAGTCTGATTATCTTTCAGATAAATATGTTCTTCAAAGATATTCGGATCCAAAAGACGTTTGGATTCCAAATTTTAATTGTTTTCAAATCCTTTTTTCATCTACCATTTCTTCAAATATCCTCAGATATTCTCTGGTCTAAAACAAATTTAGAACCTGAGTCTGATTATCTTCTGGATAAATAAACACTTATTTTCCAATTAAACTACAATTAAACCAAAACGAACGAGGAACACTCCCGGGGATCAAACGGATATGTGTAAGTGGATTCACACCGAAAGAGTAAGCCTCTGAGTTCCTAAAACTGCGAATTCCACGCTCATCACCTACTTAATCTCTTTTTTATTTTTATTTGTGGACCTAGGAATTATTTTATTTACTTATTATTGTAAATGTTGTAATAATTATTTTCATCTCAATTTTCTATTTTATTTATTTAGTAAAGATATGTATTAGAATACCCCCACAAAGGGAATAAAAAGTATTTCCTGATAACAGGCCTCACATTTTTGCCATGCGGTCATTTTCACTAATAAAATTGACCAACATACGTGTAAATAAAAATGAACCAATTTTTATTTAAATTAACAACTTTAAAATCTTCAATGTTTTAATTAGGCCACACGAGCCTCGCTAAAATCAAGTCGAACATATGTGATATCCCTTATGCTGACCCTTGTGGATACATGTTAGATGTATGCCTAGGATTTATTTTCCTTTGGGTATCACATTTTAATCATTTTACGGGAAATGTAATTAATAGGTTAGTGGGCGGTTGCATCCCCCGATTTTTGTAATTTTTGTAACCTTTACTTTTCTACCTTTATTTCTGCATTTACTTACTATTTTGTGGATGGGTTTACTGCTTTTTCTATACGTGAATCATGCATTTAAACTCAAAAAATGACCTACGTGCGAATATGCACAATTAAGAGAATACGGCTTTCTATAGATGTAATATAATGTTATCCATTGAGAAATAAGCAACTTATCCCGAACCCGAATCTCTGTGTCTTAGTGGGCCATCTCGGATGTTAAGCCTCACATGACTCTAATTCCTGGAAAGATCTAATCCAGGTGGTGACTCCGCACTAAGAGACGACTAATTCAAGATTGAACCAATCTAAAATCGTTTTCGCTCTCTCTTTCAACCTTTTTTCTGGGTCCTTGACCTGATGCTTCTTTTTCAAACACCTCGGTGGACCGTGCCTTTCATCTCCGCGTGCTCTCGGCCCATCGCTCCGTGTCGCCCGCTCACAGTGGTGACTTCACTAGGTTTTTTTTTTCTAAAAACCTATTTTTCAAAGGTTTTAGATTTTGGATTAGTGCTGAAAATTATTGATCGCATTATTTCATTCTCTCTTAATTATGACATATTCATAATAACACATTGTAGCAGAAGGGATTAGCCCATAAGTTTAAGGTACCCTTATTACCGTGAAGCTTTCACTTGTACTATCTGCCTCCTCTAGAAAAGATAGTACTTGAGCGGGTGTAGCACTTGTTGCTATATCGCATGTACCTCCCTCAACCAATTTGGGGAGAGGCTTGGAGTGTATTTTAGTGCAACAAGAACCTTCTACATCAACAACCCATTTACAAACCCTCACGTAAATAACCCATAGGCATTTTCCCTAGGGTGTTACCCAACAAACGACCATGCATTATATTTTCCTGCAGGTGGGATCCTTAGTATCCTTGCGGTACTAAGATGAACCAAACTTAGGATAGAGATTGGCCAAGAACCCTACACGCAGGAGTTGTATGGTTGGAAGTTTGGATGCTGCATGTATGTGCTACACACTTATTATTGTACAAATGTCATACTAACCATGAATTTTTGTGCAGACACTCGAACAAACACACTCATGATATTAAATTTACATATCACGTTATCATCATGATACCACATACACTTAAGGCACAGTTGACACTATAGATCGTGTCGCCCTAGGATAACATAAAACCACTTAGGAACATCAGTTACCCCTTTTAAGCGAGATGTCCACTTGACATCCCGCTATTAGCCTGTACATGGCAAACATACCTTCCTTTTACTACGTGATGTCCACTTGACGTCCGACACTTGGCCCACAAGGGGTGATAATATATCCCACACATTACCCATGAGATGTCCACTCAACATCTAATTCACAGCCCTTCCGGGGTAATTATACACACCAAAAGCCCAAACGGGGCAAATACCTACCCAAAACCATTTTCCCCACGTTAAAGGATATCCCAGTTGATGTCCTAACCTAAGCCCACATGAGGTTAACTTACTTTGAAAATCTTACGTTACCAAAATCTTCAAGGGTATAAGCTTCATACCAGAATCATTTTCTCACACGAGGTAATAATTCAAGTATCACCACATACCCTCAAATAGTGATGACCACATAGGTATCCAAAAACTCTGCCCTAATTGGGCAAAATAACTAAATCATTCATTAGGTAGCTACATATGGTAATTGTTTTCATTTTATTAGGGTATATCACACCGCTTACCCGAAATAATTTTGACCTCCTCATTCCATGAGACCTAGTCATAGTACAAAACCTCAAATTATTAACTTATTAACACATGGTAACTTGGTCATCTCACACAGACATCGAACAAATCGTAAATCTAACCCCCCGTTGTTGGATTTTCATTTCCACATGTTTTCATCTTTACGACTAACTTGTTTGTATCAAATGAATTGACATACATGTTATTTCACATCATGGCATGCTAACCCCTTATGAATGCAGCCATAATATTAAACATCTCACGCATTTCCCACATCACAAATCTTACATGCATAGTCTAATATTCTTCTTGTGTATCAAAGGGGGCTTGGAAGAGGCCTGCTCGCCGCCTGATCTGCGTTTCCCCAATAGTGGCCAATCTGGAGGGGGTTCCGTACACTGACTCAAGTGAGGACTCTAGTTTAGACTCAGATTTGGTTCAATGCATATCTGTCATAGCTAATCCATGAGAAGAAGGTACTGGAGAGGATCACCATGTCCTTACATGACAAAATTCTCAACAGTCATCGGTGAGCGCCAAGATTGCAGCTACCTTAAATGCCTTTGCCAACAACGAACAACTAGCATCGCTCATTCACCAACACATCGGGAGGGCCCAGAATGTAGTGTCCATCCTAGGGGTCACCCTCAACAACGTCAATGCAATAGGGGGACATCCTACCTCGCATGCATTATCCTCAACTTCTACTATCATTTATCAGTTTGGGGCAGGACAAAGTCAGCTGAACTAGGCTCAGATTGGGGAGCCATGATATGACTTTGCCAATCCTTCATAATTCTTCCCTGGACAGACTGTCCAACCAGCATTCGCACCAGGGCCTTTCTACCAAGGAATGACCCAACACCTTGTTCCTAATTGAAGTACATCGGTAGCCTCACAGTTCCAGGTACCTCAACTGCCCCATTTTGTGGCATATCCTCGGGGGTAATATAGCTCTTATCCAAGCGCAGGGAATGCCATCCTCCAATATCCAGGAATGGCGAAACCATGGCAACAGTTCTTGGCCATGCACGATGGCCACCCAAGGAACACATACCCCGCACAACCAACAATCGGGGATGAAGACAGCTTACCCCCAAACTTCGCAATACCGCAGTTTGAGAAGTACGTAGGATCTGGGTTAGTGATCGAATGATAGGTAAGCTCTTCCTCGTCACCTTAGGCCATCCAGTCAATGAATGGTATAGTCACCTTCCGCTAGACATAGCTACCGATTGGAATAGCCTCGCTTAAGCTATGCTGGGGCATTATGGTTTCAACTCTCAGATGGAAACCACAATGCAACATTTGGAGGTTATAAGGCAGGAGCAAGACGAGATCTTTAAGTCCTACTATACACGCTGGATGGCCACACAGGTCAGGCTTAGGGCTCACTTAACTATACCAGAGATGATAACCAAGCTTCTGGATGGTGCACTGCCATCATACATGAACAAGTTTGGATCAGATATCTTCTTGAGCTATCAAGAAGTGTTTGAGAAGGCAGAGCGGATGGAGCACTTCTAATCCATGGACACCTATGAGGGGCACTAACCCGTGATGAATAATTATGTAGTAAATTAACATTTAGCTACTTTGCCTACGAGGCTTCTTTTGAATTATTGAACATTGTTTATTTGCTTGATATTTTATCAATGACATCATGCATTCTCATAAACATATACATATTATTTTTAGCACATGTGACACATCATGTCATGAAATTATTTAGGCATAAATGGATTCCCCAAAGTCACTGTAATTTCAAATGATTTGACTCTTGAGAGAAAGTGAGAGACAAACACATGTACTTAGACAATACGTGATAGCAATTGCTCCATCCTACAAGGATGAAAGATCAATGGAAAGATCTCCAAGCATGAAACATCCACTGACTCACGCAAAGATTAAAAGGATCGGAGCTAGAATAAGGCCAAACTATCTACCAAGCAAGTTGGGACTAAACAACTGACGCAATGCCACAAAGAAGGAGTCAGATCATTGAACACGTCAACAACTCCATCAACATCATTCATCAGACTAAACAACTGGCCTGATATCACAAAGGAGGAGTCAGATCATTGAATACATCAAAAACTCCATCACACAGACCACCACCATTAGTGGGACAATAAAACAAAAGTTAATATTAAAAGGTAAAAATGAGTCAGACCGTTGAACACGTCAACAACTCTCCTTCACACGGCCCGCTACTATTTATGGGGAAATCATCGCACCATTAAAGGAAACACCAATGATCAAGACCCATCATCACCTACACCTCAAGCCAACAAAGTGGTATACTAATCGGTTAGAAATGCTGAATGAGACAACAAATGAAGTCGTGGACTGGACGGTGACTGATCTACCAAATTAACCAAGTCTTACACAATTGCTATCACGCATAGGTGAAAGAAATAAATTGATAAAAAGCAGTACCAACAAACAAAATAAATTTGTAATTAGCCTGTCAATTAACACTCGGTTAGTTGAGCAAAAATTAGGGCTTCTTTTCAAAACATAAAAAGAATAGTCCACTAAGTTAAAAACCCAAAAAGTGCAGCTCAAGCAAAACTTAGGACATTGAGAGAACCACATTGGTTAGAAAACCTGAAAAGGCTAATTGATGGCAGGAGTCAAATCATTTGAAACATTTATACCCCTGTTAAGTTCATCAATGAATTATCATTTTTGCTGAATCTTTATACATATGCTTATCTTGATTGCTTGCATGCCAATGGAAGAATATCGCACGTAAACATCCAATAAAGATAAAAATAATAAAGATTAAGACAAAGAAAAATGAGTCTGCTAGATTCAAAACCTGAAAGGGCGGTCCAAGCAAAAATTAAGACTAGGTTCGATAGATTGAAAACCCGCAAGGGCTATCTATGTAGAAATTAGAACCAAAATTCATCATCTCCTCCTTGGAATGATACGAGACATCACATACCTCCAACATTTCAGGCAAACGGCTTCTAAGCGGTCATCACCGACACAATGCGGGATCAACGACTAATCCAGAATTTCCTCAAACTAGATCCAAGCTTTGAACTTGAATCTGATTCAACGAACCCATGGTTGTTGCTTTGAGGAAGTCATCAATGGAATCCCCAACAAGACAAACCTTAGGGGGAACTATGCACCAGCACAAGAGAAGGCTCCTCAATGGATAAAGCCCACGATGCCTATAACAAACGAACATACATCATATGATAAATATTGTTCATACATAAAATCATGCATACATTACATTCGCATCACGTCATTTACAGGTAAAGACGATGCCAAACCGGGGCAACACTGTCCTAATAAACAAGAAACTCCACCTCCACATGAGGAACCTACAAACAAGATGATGGCTCACTCAAGCTTAAAGTCAACATTGCAACACCACAAAAGCCTCCTAAAATAACAGAGCAATTTCTGGGACACCCCCAAATTTCTTATCAAACTCATTTATTCATCATGTTTTAATTTTTTGATTGAAGGGGTAAAAAATTTTTGCTTCGCATAAACTCAATCAAATAATTAAAACCTTTATCGTAAAATGTATTAAAATTATACTTTTCTCCAACTTGTCACAGGAAACAAATCAGAGACGCCTTTGAAACAGATTCAGGCACCTATCCACAATAGTCACAAGGGGCACACAATGACCACAACCGAAGAATGGAACGGTTACTAACCACCAAAGGGATGTCGTAGAAAGAAACGGTCGACCCACCCACAAGGGTCATTAATCACTAAGGGATTCTAAAGAAGGAAACGGACAACCCTATGAAGACACGGTGCTAGAAAGGAAGGCCCATGTCATCAACAATCAGGGACAAAGAAATCACCAGCCTCACCGGTCAGGTATTCTCTCTATCCCTACTCTCATTTCGTATGATCATACTAGTCATACAACCAGCGATGATCACATAAGGGGCAGCTGTGAGCACAGGATTTTGTTCCAGCTCGTGTGTTCAATGATGATGGCTTTTCGGGATATTTATCCTCGAATCACACAATTTTCGACCATCCGACGATCTTCAAATGGGAGTCTTCCTCGTCGCTAAATTTAAAAGGACTTTAATTCAGATTTTAATTAAAAATATATAAAAATACATAAAACATCATGGAAAACAGAATCCGGGGGCGTGCATCACCAAAGGTGGACGAGGCAAGCCTCGCCAAAGTCCTTGGCGAGGCATATGCCTTGCAAGATTTTCTCCGGTGAGACCCCTCGCCGGAAAAACTTACCTTTTTTGGATTTTCGGGATTTTTCCTATAAATAGTCGGGTCTTTTTCGATTATCGAGGCTTGAAATTTTAGAAAAAAAAATTAGATTTTCATAGAAAAAGACAACGAGAAAAACACCAAAAATATTTTCTTTCAATTTCTTTTGAATAATTTAGATCCAAAACACATTTGGATCCCAAATCTTGATTATTTTCAAATCATTCTTCTTCCTACATTTCTTAAAAATCCTCAGATATTCTCGGGTCTAAAACAAA